>CATKHJ010074376.1:0-22749 GCA_949750685.1 Vernicia montana | reverse complement strand
ATATATATATATATATATATATATATATATATATATATATATATATATATAATAGATTTGTTAAGAAAAGTGCACTATTACATTGAGAGAGAGAGAGAGAGTGAGAAAAAGAGAGAGATTAATTAATAATTAATTAATTATCATTATTATGAGTTTCTTAATTAAGACCTAATAACCTAAAATTCAAGTTATTAGTAATGAGAAGTTTAACAATATTACTACAATATTATTGCGCAATAATAATTAATTAATTAATAATCTCTCTTAATTTCTTGAACCAAAAGACATGTTTTAAACTAGCCTTTTAGGTAGTGAAAGTTGCTAGCAAACCAAACAGTAATAGAAAATAAAAAGAAAGAAAATGGACCTTAAGAAGATCATCAAGCAAATACTCATGTTAATTATATATTTTATCAAACCCTAATTAAAATTCTCTCCTCACTAATCACACCAAAATCGAATATATGTACTACTAATTAATTAAAACTCAAATTTTTTCAAAGCAAATAACAAACTTTTATATATATATATATATATACTTAATTATTTAATTAACTATGAGTAAAATTAAAGATCAAACCATGCTTGTAATTTCATATCTTAGCCTGTAGTATCATGCTCTTCTCCTCCATGGTGTGGGTTTGACCCACTTGCCGGAGACTCCGCGGCGCTGCCACCACCACCCATAATTGGTCTATAAGCATTGAGAGCAGCAAGTACACCTAAATGACTATCGGTAACAATACTACCGCCGCCGCCGCCACTACTAATTGCTGAACTCAACTGTTGGCCAGGCAAGAGAGCCATAGGAGCAGGAAAATTCATAAAATGTAACCCACTAGACATAGAACTTCTATACAAATTATTAGCACTTCCACTAAAAGATGGAAGCGTCGCAATTGGATCACCACTAATCACCTGGTTATTATTATTAGAATTAGTCAGCATCCAAAATGTTGCCGGAATCTGACTATGAGTCGCCGAAATAGCACCGGCACTAGTCGATTGCAACAAATAATTCCCAATCTGATGATTCTGTGATAACAATTCATGCTCAGGCCTTCTTTTTCTTCCTAGACTAGTCTCTGATCCATCGGAAATATCTAAACAAGTAGTGTCTCCTCCGCTGCCGTCACTCCCTCGTACTTCATGTTTATTTTGTAAAATGACAGCTGTATTCAAATTTCCACCTACATTATTTGAACTAATGGAACTAAAACTTAGTGAATTATCCTCCGACGACGGAAACAAAATCCTTCTTTGTGAAGCCGCCGCCGCGGTGGATGCTTCATCGACGACGACTATATTCCTTTCCCATTCATTCCTAGGTCTTAGAGCTTGGTGGTGATGGGCGCCGGCGGCAGCGGCAGCAAAATTAGGATTGAAATAAGTGTTTCGTAGATGGTGAGAGGCGGAGATGGAAGAACCAGAGCTACGGAGAGAGATATTAAGAGAAGTAAAATTGGCGGGAATAGTACCAGTACCAGTGGCAGCGATGACAGATGGTTCAGCTTGTTGTAAAAGCCATTCGATGGTTTCACCGTCAGATTTGTGGCCGAGTTCACGAGTGAGCTGAAAAACTCTGGCGGCACAAGTGGCAGGCATACGGATCCGGCGGCCACGGCCTTCGACTTTAGTGTGGCGGTCTTTGGTAGAGGTGCGTTTAGGAAGAGGCTTTTTAGGAGGAGGAATAGAAGAAGAAGAAGTGGGTTGATCTTGATCAAGATTTTGATATTGATGTTGATGATCTTGTAATTCTTGTTTTTTTTCTAGTAATTGAAGAGGGAAACTGGATCTGCTGGTAGTGTTGTCGCGGATCCCATTTTCAGGTTCCATGATCATGTGGATGTGGGGGTGTGGATTTTTTTATTTATTTTTTTTGAATTTTGCTTTTGTGTACTAAGTACAAATATATATAAATATATATATTTCTTTTCTTTTCTTTTCTCTTAATATATCAAATATTCACTGACTAATTTCGTGGGTCTTTGTGGTACCTATTGTTAGTGTAATATGGAATTTTTTTTTTGTGGGGAGCTGAGTTTGTGTTTTTCTTTTCTCTTACAAAGAAGAAGGAGAAGAAGAAGAAGATAAGAAAAAGAGAAGAGGCCAAAGACTCGAGAGGGCAAGCTTTAAGCAACAAATTCAATGAGTGAGAATTATGGGAGATGGTGGTGCTGGTGGGCTTAAGGCCTAAGAAAGAAAAATAATTCTACAGACCTACTTTTAATTCAATCCAATTCAAACTGTATTTTAAATTGATACTTGTTTGTTTTTTGAAAAATAATTTATTTTTAAAAAATATTTTTAAAAAAGAAATATTTTTTAAATAATTAATTTTTTATTGCTTAGTTACAATATTAAAAATTTTAATTTATAAAATTATAAATAATTTTAAATTTATAAAAATTTCGTATTTTAAAATTTTATGGTTAAATATGAGAAAAAAAATATATAAAAATAATAAATTTAGTAATTACCAAAAATTGGTGGTGGTTATTAATTGTCGCTAGCTACCGACGGTGGTTATCGGTAATCGCTAGTAGTAAGTATCGATGATCGATAGATTAATAAATTTGTATTTATATATTTTTCTTTCATTATAATAAATTTGTCAAAATTCGAAAGATAATTTTCCGTTTTGAAAAAGATGAGTTCATTTTTCTTAAAAATGGCTTAGTTTTTTATTAACTAGCAAAATATTTTTCGTTAACTAATTTTTCAAAATATTTCAAACGTTACAAACACAAAAAAATATTTTCTTAAAAAATATTATTCGCGAAACAAACGAAACCTGAGTTTTAATGTTAATTTAAATTAAATTAACACATTAAAAAAAATGTTAATCTCCACTCCGAACCATGATCAATGAATTTTTGATTTCATAGTACTATAGCTGAGTTGAAGAGTTTCAATTTTGAATTTTCGTTGAAACCAAATTTATTAAAAAAATATATTTGAAAAGAAGAGTTTCAATTCTGAGTTCCATTCAAAGTAAAAATTACTAAAAGATTAGTTGGAGTTAATTTTATTTTTATTATTATTGTTTTAGCAGTAAGGTGATACATATCACAATGAAATACAGTCATAAATGATAAGGAAAATATTTTATTTATAGTCTGATTTCAAAAATTAAATTTTATCGCAATAAAAAGATAAACGAATTTTCTTGAATTAACCAAGTTAACTTTTGGGGTTTCGGGTAAATACACTAAGTTTAATAAAAGAATTATATATAAGTACAAAAAATGTATTGACGTCTTTACACTGCAAAATAATAGATATATTCGTAATAAAATTTTAAAATATCAATTGGTGATTGATTTAGTGTATAAAAAGATTATTACCATCAAAAGCAGTTAAAAAGAATTTCTTAAATTTATAATATATTTTGGTTACTGTTATTCTCCCAAATATATTGGACCAAGGGTATTTGTTTGTTTGTTTTTATTGAGTAATGCTATATTTACCGCTTAATTTTACCATCAATCTTACTAACTCAATTTCTTACAAATTATAATATATGAAATTACTGTAATTTTTTTTATATGAACTTCATATAAATTGTCCTATCTATCATTATTTATCTCATTTCATATGCTAAAAAAATAAATGGATGGTAAAATAAATCTTTGCACTAATATATTATATACTAATAAAATCAAAGTAGAAGAAAACAAGACAAATTAAGGATTTTTGTTATGGAAAAAAAAATTAAAGATTTTTGTAAAAATAAATAAAGTTATGCACTTATTAAATAAATATTAGTGAATTTATATTTATATTTTTAAAATATTAATATTTTTATATAAATACATTGCGTAATGTAAAATAATAAAGAGTTTATATAAATAGTGAATAGTGGCGATAAGTTTAGTATTTTTCGTTTTTATTTATTAAAGAAAAAGAAAGGAGAGTTATTGTGTTGTGTGTGTGATTTTATTGTGGTTGCTGGTTGGATAGACAGTGGCTTGGTTCAGACTCCACGTGCGGTGCTGTTTATCATTCAATCCATAAAGACATTGGTGGCCTGAAGTGGGACCCAATCAAACCAAGTCAAAAAAACTGAAACAAAGAAAAGAAAAGAAAAGATAATCAAGTGGCTCCCATCCCATTCCAGTAATCATTGTTCTCTTCCTTTGCGCTTTACACCTTTGCTTTTCTTTCTATTATATATATTAACCCTTTTTTTTTTAATCTTTTTTCTTTTTTCTATTTCCCAACAATTTTTTTTTTTTTAATTTACCTCTATATCAACCTCTTCAATTTATATATATTAATAGATTTTTCTCTCTTCTACATGGTTTTTTTTTTTTTTTTTTTTTTTATATATATATATTTTTTGACAGTTGTTTTTTTTTTTTTTTTGATATTTCAGAAAGAGAGTTAGTGCAATAATTCATAAGAATCAATATTTAGCAAATTCAAAGAAAAGTAGGTTAGTTGAAAAAAGATATTAAAGTATGGGTAGGGTACGAGATAATAAAGTAAATCTTATCTACATTAATTAATTGTATATATCAATTTAATAAGATAATAATACATTAAAAAAATATATTAGTGATTAAAATGAATAAAAAAGTCATATTAATTAAATATTTTTTTATCTATTGATTTGATTGTATGAGATAAGAACATAAATTTAATATAGATAAGAATTTTTTACCATTTAAATCAATAAACTCATCATGTCATCTACACTTATCAACGATTCATTAAATTTCTTCATAAGAAAATTTTTTTATATTAAAAAAAATTGAAATTCAAATCTTAAATTGGATGGAAGGTTATGAATTAGGGAAAGTAAGCATATTACGTATAACAATTTTGCAAAATAGTTATGTATCATAATTTATAAAAGAAAAATCTTTAAATAGTTTTCAATAGCTAGAAAAATATGAATGATTTTAATTAATAAGTTTAAAATAATTTTATTTAACATCATCTTAAATGATACTTAATTAAAGTTGATAATTTTTTTCTCTTTTTCAATTCATTAATGAATTATTTCATATTACATATATATAACAATCCTACCATAAATTATATTAAGTTAATTTTCTAATTTCCAAGTGGCTATATTTAATAATATGACACGATTTTTTTTTTATTTTTTATTAATAGCATCATATTCTATTATTATTTTTTAATTTAATGATAAGATACGTACGTAGTATCACATTTTTTTTTTTTTTTTGAATCAACGTAGTATCACATTTTACTATTACTTAATTGTTTAATAATACATATTCATGTGTGTCTATATATATATATACACACTTTGAAATTTGATGAATTGAGGGAGATTTGCATGTCAACCTCTAGCCCTCAATTTTTCTCTCCCTTCTATTATTCAAAGGGATATATAACACATATGTGAGGACAAATAGCAAAACAGATTTCAAGATCACATAATCATCTTGATTGATGCAATCTATAGATATAAAAACTATAATTTTAATACTTAGAATATATATTTGGATCCAGGAAATCAAATTAATAAACTTTTTACAAATTACAATACTTGGATATGGAAGAAATCAAAAAATAAAATTTACTTGTATAATTAAACAGTAAAGGAAATTAAGTACTAATAATTACTAGTAATTAGAAGATTGTTAGACAAATTCTTTTAGCAGATATTAATACTATATATCTTAAGGTAATTAATAAAGCCAATTTTGCAGGTCTCCATCATCGGACTTGTGAGCCATGGTTCTAATTAAAGGTATGTGGTCCTTCAAAAAAAAAATAAAAAAATTATAGTCCTTGATTTTTTTTTTAAGCTCAAACATCAAAATTTGCCTTTTTCAGTGGTCATAAAGGTTTATATATATCTCAATATTAATGTGCCTATTGTCATTTATATATTGAAAACCAATAACCTAGTGGATGAACTAATTCAGAAAGTTACAGATGTCAAAATTCCAATGAAATAAGTTAATTAGTTAGAGCAACTGATAGGGTAGAGGTGGCTTGAATTTGGTATAAATTAAACTCACGAATAAATTGGATTTAATAAATTTGAGTCAACTATTACTAAAAGATTAGAACTAACCTATTAGGTAATCAAGTCCAAATCATTATATACCAATATATTTTTAGTGTATTTTTTCAATGTGAAATTGATTTTTAACAACATCGTCAATGAGCTATTTATATGTCATAAACTCTCTATAATAAAGAGTCAATACAAAAAAATAAAATTCTAATGGACTTTTTATTATTTAAATTTAAAATAGAAAATGAATTTGGTTCTCCATATTTAGAGAGTCAATTTCATTTTTTATTTTAAATTTTACAATTTTTTATGCATGTTACTTAATTTTCTCATCTATTATTTATGAAAAAAAAGGAAACATTTTGAACTTTAAAAAATTTTACACTTTTCATATTTAAAAATTAATTAAAATACTTTTTATTTATGTAAAAAATATTTTTTAAAATAAGGAACACTCTTAGGAGTTAGGACTATAAACCATTTGTGGCTAGAAATGCCATGAAGCCAAAAAAAACTTTAAGAGAAATTTCTTCAGTTACTATTTTAGGTTTAAATCCCTAAATATTAGAGCCTAGCTCTTTTTTAAAAAAAAAAATCACGTGAAAAAAATTACTTTAATTTAATTTTTCAAATAATAAGTAAATTAAAATTATTTATTTATTTATTTTTCTAATTATCATTATTTGTTTAAAAATAAATAAATAATTATTAATATTAGAATTTTATGAGATTATAGTATAAAATATATGGGTATTTATGTGATTTGATCACAAATTCAGTCTAATTAAATTGAATTTTTACAAAATTAAACTTAAAATAACATGATTTTTATGTATTTTAAAATTATTTATTTTTAAAATTGAAAAATTAAATTTTATTAATTATATTATTTTCAAATATGAATATTGATAAAATAAAAATTCAATTGAATTGTGCCAAATTTTAACTATAAGATATGCGAGGATATATATTCATCTATAATTGAATTGGTTAATTATTTGTTTATGTTAGATTTTTTTATTATTAAAAGAAAAATAGTACATGTGTAAGAGATCTAATTAAACTGAAGCTTTAGCCTTCCAATAATTACCTTAAAATGATTTAATTTGACAAAGGCATATAGTTTACAAACGAAGAGTATAGTGATGATAATGAAACTCAAAGTTGAAGTTGTGTTATTTTTAATATTATTGGATCCAATAATATTTGTGTTTATTTTTAATATTATTGGATTATCATTATGATTATGGCTGTTTATTTGTGTTTTTTTTAATTTAGTTTCAATTAAATTAAAAGTTAACCTCTAATCTCACAAATTTTTTTTTAGATGCTAATCTCACAATGTTTGAGATAATTGTAGTGTAAAAGCTTGTTTTATTTAGTTACTTTAATTATTTTGATGTCCAATTATTAATTGTAATTAGCTCGAAGATTAATTTCTTTTGAAAAGATATTGGATTTGAAAGTGGAAAGAAGTATTAATTTCACTGTGAGAATATTCATTATGAAACCAAGTTATAGTAGTACAAAATGTATATATATACATGTCAGAAGTGAGAAATAAATGTTTAAATTACTATTGCTTCTGAATATTGACATTATTTCCTATTTTTTCAAAAATATAATATTTAATCATTAAAATTTTAAAAATATCAATTATTTAATATTTTTTCATCTGAAATTAATTAAATTATACCCTTATATATCAGCAAATTTTTCCTTATATGACATTTGAAAGATAATTTTGTTGGATTTGAAGAACCCACACTTTTGTGATTGGGTGGTTCAAAAATTATTGTTGATAATTTTTTGCTTTCAAAACTCTTTTATATAACATTTGAGAGAGAGTTTTGCTTATATATGAGAATAATTTTAATTAACAATTAAATAGTTTACATTTTTAAATTTTAGGAAAAAAATGTATTTTTGAAAAAATAATGACTGAATAAAATATTAAATCAAAATTTAGGAGAACTACAATAATAAATTTACCCATAAAAATTATAGAAAATTAAAAATAGGATAATATCAATAAATGTATAAATTTCTTTGAAAGTGTATAGGTGATTGGAAAAAAAAATGGATATAATTAAAAGAGTATAAATTTTTATGTGAACTGGTTTCATCATGTCAAATTATAAATTATCAATGATAATCTGACACGTCGGCACGTTAATTATAATACACACCTATAATTTAGAAAATTAATTATTATATTCACCTTATGAAATAATTATTATTTAACATAAAAAAAAAATTATAATTTGATAATTTATAATATAACGTGATGAATAATTTCACTTAAGATTTTTTCTTAAAAGGGAGCATGTCATTTTTGTAACCCATGTGCCTGACCTTTTGAAGTGTAACTTGGAAGGGAACATACATTTAAAAAAATAATAATAAAAAAAAAAAAGTACTCAATGAACATACTCAAAAATTTCAACAACCGGCAAATTAACCTAGCCAATGATGATTTATGAAACTCAAATAATATCCTTTCAATTAATTAATGTAATCATTAATTTGTGCTAATGTCCCAAATTAATACACAAAACTAGATAATCAACATTATTCAATTTTTGGGATAGATTATTGTGTTTAGGTTTTGATTTGTACTAAACTTGGTTTTAGATGACACTTAGTCATGTCATTTCCAACATATTAGAATGAATATATATGCACTTTCCATTACTCCCGTTTGTCTCACTTGTACAAGTACAACACTTAATTTTGTTTTATTGGTTTAATTAGTGCTAAGATAACATTATGATTTACTACCAATTTTCTTATAATGCATTCTATTCACCAATTTTCTTCTAATGAATCATATTCACCTTGATATTCCGTTAAAGGCAAATTAAAAAGATATTTACTTTATTAATTAACTACTAGTGGTCAAATATTGACCACTATAGATCTTAATATACATTTCAATTACAATTTTACATCTATTTATCATTGAATTTTAAAGTATTATTATATTTATCAAATATTTCAAATTAAGAATTAAGAATTACATGCTAAACATTAACTTTCAAGTGTGGATTTTTTTTTTTTTTATTGAAGGAGGGATAATCGATCCTGAATCTATTATCCAGAGAAATATATACTTACCGTTAGGTTATATCTCAGTGTGCTCAAGTTTGAATTTAAACAAACACAAATATATATATATATATATATATATATATATATATATATATATATATATATATATATATATATATATATATATATATATAGCGGAAGTCCATATTTCTCTGGACAATAGATTCATGATCGATTTTTCCTCCTCTCACCATAATTAGACATTTGAATTTTAAATAATAAAATATGAACTTTTTACTTGCTATAACCTAGTTAACTTTTGGTGTTTTCAATTCATACAACACTTTGTTGATAGTTTTATTTTTCATTCTTTTTTTCCCTTAATTCTTCAAAATAATAATAATAATTCAAAAAAGATAGAAAGCAATAATATGAAGGTTGCGTCCTCATGGAAATGTTATGAAATCTAACGACACAATCACGTTGTAGTCCAATCCTAACAGGATTCAGAATTATTTAGGGTAGGGAAACCTGCAAGCCTTTTGGTGATCATCAACTTTTGTCAATGCCTCAATGGTACATTACATTAAATTATATATATATATATATATATATATATCCAACCCATAATTTAATCATTGAATCTCTGACAATTACCATGTTTTAATCTATCAGTATCAGATATATGGCTAGACATTTTTCTTTTTATTTTTTCTCATAAACAATATATATATATATATATATATATATATAGTTAATTTACTAATTAAGGATAACTAACTAAATAATTAATTAATTAAACCGTATTTAACCATTATATATGAACATATATATGATAGACAACCTAGCTAGCCATAGTCAATCAGAATCATCAATCTATAGGGACCACCTGTATTAATTATTCTTCCATGTTAGTTGGTTGAAGTTTCATTGACAAAGAAATATATATAATAAGAGAGAGACAGAGACAGAGAGAAATAGCTCTCTCTACTGCTCTGTACATATCTATATACTGCTCTGTTCAGTGACTAAATACTAATCATGATTAATTTTTTGCCATATAAATCTCTTATTTACATATATGGAGTCCACAAACGCAATTACTGCATGGTAACGTAATCAGACCTCCATTATGCCGATCTTGAGTCTTTATTTTAAGAAGATGAAGAAGACTTTTCAGAAAGTTTTTTTTGTTTTACAAGATTATTCATCTCTTCCTCTTGATGAAGATGATTGGCCACAGCAACGAAGCAACCCGCCAAATCTACTAAGCCATCGCCTCCTCCTACCAAGACACCTAAACCTCTTTTTTCTTCTTATGATGACTCCATGAATCAACGCCAAAATCAGCCACCACTTAAACTTGATTATAATTTCATTCGAAATCAAATTTACTAAAAAAGTATTAATATTTGAAATATTATAAAAAAAATTATTTCAATCTCAATTCTAAACAGACTCGAATATTAATTATAACGTATATAGTCAGTATTAAAATGGTCCCCAGAGGCAGAGCCAAAGTGATGTACTATATCTAACATCACAGAAATGAAAGAAACTATATGATAAAGGCAGCTAGCTCCAATTAGATGGATTTAGTTTTTTAGAAAATAAAATAATTGTAATTTGAAAATGGTTGCTGAGAGATCACGTGCATAGGCATAACCATGCCGGTGATGCAGATGGCTTACCATCCATATTTTGGCCAATCATAGAAACAAAATTGTGGGAATATTGGGCTTTTAATTAAGTCATTTTCTACTATATTTTTTTTATATAGTTTTGGTCAAGCTCGTTTCATCACTTGAAAGTTACAATCACAATAACCATTCTCATATTTATATTTATATTTATTTATTTATCTTAGAAAGTAGAAACCTTAATTTCACAAAAAAATTTGGGCTCTTTTACATCGTGTATAAGGCTAAATACAGTTCGGTTCAAATTGGTATTTGACAAAAAATCAGTATCGTACCTAATTAAAATTTTTGATATATTTGTTATGGTTATCGCTCTAAGTCTCAAATTTATTACAGTATAGTATTAAAACAGTTCAGTATTTCGATTCTGTCCGGTATTATCGAGTACTGTGTTCAGCCCTAGGCCTAAGGTTTGAATTTTAATAAATTTTATTAATATATATATATATACATATATATATATATATATATATATATATATATATATATATATATATATATATATATATATATATATATATATAATTGATATTATGTTAAAATTTGGTTCGGTACCAGTACTTTATGATCGGTTCAACACGGTTCAGTTCAGTACGGTTCTCAATTTAGATATGAGCTAAAAATCAGTACCATACCAAATTAAAAATTTTGGTACAGTTTGGTATAGTTCTCGCCTTAAATTTCAAATTTCTTACAATATAATACTAAAACAGTTCGACATTTCGATTTGCTCCGATATTTCCAAATACCATGCTCAACTTAATTGTGTGGTCCTTGTGTTTGAGGTCAGCATGCATATAGTGATATAGATATTGCAATTTTTAATTTTGTCTTTTTTTTGTATGAACTGCGTGTGTTACAGCTTAATTAATTATATCTAAGTTTAATTGAAAAATCAATTTTGTTAATAAATTATTTATTTAGTAGTATATTGATCGAGTAACTACTTTCTTAATTTTTAGAAATTTTTAATATATGAAAAACACATACATTTTTATAGTTATTTATTGTGATTTATCCCGTTTTAGTTATAATTATGAGGATCAACTATATACAAGTCAAATATAAAGTGCCATTTGGGTATATTTAATTAATTATGTAAATGTTTAGATCAAGATACTCACATACACTAACTTGATTACACCTATTTTATAAGAGTTTTAATATAATTTTTAAAATTTAATATAAACTACTTGAAAAAGCCATGCTATAATTAATTTAATTTCTCCAGGCTTTTGTTAAATTTTGAATATTTAACAATGTTCTCTATGTTAAGAATATTCTAATAATTAATTTCCTAAAAAAGAATATTCTAATACTATTATTCCAAGACCAATTATAGTTATGCAGTATTTTGTAGATAATTAAAATTAGATGTTATTTGAGAAAATGACATTATTACGGCACATTTTAACAGTAAAAGAAAATTTACTGAAGTTAATTAATTAAACAAAATGAAAGATGAAGCATATATAATAAGTGCATTTCACATATTAATTGCAATACCCAGTACTCAATTAATGATGTCATATTAATGATTTTTCATTATATCATTAATTAATGTGTATTATTTTTATTGAATTAGTTTATAAATTAGTTAGTAGACTGAGTCTATCTAAAAATTTCTCTAAGTTTTGATAACGATGTGTTATAACTTATATATCTTCATAATTAAATTTTAAGTAAATTACTATTTCATTTCTAATGTTTAATCTAATTAACAAAATGATCCTTATTTTTTAAGAAACTAACTAAATAGTTCATAATTTTTGTTTCTGTCAAACCCTTTAGTCATTTAGTTCAATTTTTATTAAATTTGTATGAAATAACTAAAATTTCCTCATATATATATATATATATATATTAAAAACAATTAGAAAAAAATTATAATTGAAAATTTTTATTATTAAATTTTAGTAATTTAAGAAGAAATTTTTAATTATTGAATTGAATTAAAATAAAAAATTATTTAAATTTTTTTTTGTTCTTGTTTTAATATATATACGAGAGTATTTTAATCATTTCATATAAATTTAATAGAAAAAAGTATAAAAATTAAACAGAAAGACTAAAATGTTGACGAAACAAAAGTCATGAATTATTTAGTTAGTTTCTAAAAAATAAAAAAATAAGGTCAAATATCTAATACATAATAGTAATTTATCCTAAATTTTTGGGTGGTGTTATTGCCACAACAAAAAAGACTATGGTCACATATTATTAATTGTGTCAATTTTTTTACTCTTTCTCTCTCTATTATTATTTATGATACTATTTTTATTTACTCTTCCTTTCACACAGCCAAAAAGACTATTTTTATTTACTCTTTTTTCTATTATCTATCACAATCTTTTTGACTGAGGCAATAATGCCACCCTAAATTTTTTCATAAAGTGAAATGAATTATTAAGATTTGATCTTTTATTTTGTAAATTAAATTACGAGATAGATATTTAATTATATACAGTGAATAATTAATTTAATGGTGAACGTGATCAGAAAAAGGAAAAAATGAGATTATGAATGACAGGTTGGAATGCACCAATCCTAAAGATTAACAAAATGGGATAGAAATTGTTTTAAGAAATAGAGAAGTAAGATATATGGTGAGAGTATTCCCACTCCTTCAAATTCTTTTCACACTCTCATTATCTCTTTTAAAGTATTTAATATCATTATTTATTTTACAGTATTTAATGCTCGATTGCAAGTTGTTGTCATTAATTTTTTCTTAAAATGTCAATTTTTACTCTTTATATTATAAATAAATTTTAACCATCTTTTTTACAAATAATAAATATAAAATGTATCACTTTTATCTTATAAGTTTGGCCTATTTGAATTGGTAAATTTTTTAAAATGATGAAAGTCAGTTGTAAAAAATGAAATAAATTCTTTTATATTAATTTTAAAAATAAAAATAATGATTTAGATTAATATTTTATTTTATTTTTTGCATAAATTATACTAAATTTATAGATAAATTTTAATTTATACATCTTTTATTTATTTTGGTTAAAAATATATCTTTTTTATATTTATAAAATTACAAAAGAAAAAATATTTACCATAAAAATAATATATTTGACTCGATAAATAATAAAATATTTTAAAAAATAACGTGTTTCCACATAATAATACAATCATATATTTTATAATATAATTAAAGTATAACATTTATCACAAGAATAATATATATATATATATATATATATATATATATATATATATATATATATATATATAAATTAAACACGTATAAAAAATATTTTAAAAATTTAAGCATACAAATTTGTTTATAAGTAGGAAGTATAGAATAACAATATTTTATGAATCATTTAATGGATTATTCTTTTAAATTATTGATAATATAAATAAAATATATATTTTTTTTACTTTTATTACTTGAACATCTTGTACATTCTTTTAAATTTTATAAGATTATAAAATATATTTATAAATTTTGAGATTACAATCACATATATCATATAAATTAAATTTATTATTTTTTTTTAAAAGTTAAAATTTACTTATAAGATAATTATTAAAATTGACATTTAAAAAAAATTAATATCAGTTAACTAGAAATTGAATATATTAAATACAAATTTTTTTTAAGTAAATTCAATTTACTAGTTCATCTATTGACTAAATAAATAAAAATAAGACATATCAATTAATAAAATAATATAAAATTATTAATATGACATCTTTAATTAATGTGTCTTATTATTATTAGTTTAATTTATGAATAAAATGATAAACTGAGTTTACTTAAAAATTTATCATTAAATACTCTAAAATAAATAGCGGGAATGTGAAAAGAATTTGTAAAAGTAGGTATAATCCCACCTATAATAGTAATAGATTCATCAGGGAATCCACATCACTTTCCGTACCCTGCACTAAAAGCAATGTATATATTTATATATTTATATATGCAATTAGTTAAAAAAAAATAATAAATTTAGTATAATTAAATAGTAAATTATATATCATGGGCTAATACTGAAATCATTTATAAAATTTAAAATTAAATTGGAAGTTTTAATTCTTATTTGATTCAAATTTACTAAAAAAATATTAAAATTTAAAATTTAAAATAAAAAATTCATAGATTTGAAATAAATTTTTTTAAAGTAATAGATTTGAAATAAAAATTTAAATAATAGATATATAATAAATACATTAATTAATTTTATTAATCAAGACTTGACTTTCTAGTAAACGCTAGGTAGGTATTTTCAACACAAATCAATCATACATAGTATAAAAATGAGGTATAGGTAGAATCCAAAACACCGCCATGGAAATAAAATTATAATAGACTAATTAATGTGGTGATTGTGGCAGTTCATCCATGGATGACTAGTTCCTTTTTCAGAGTTTTTCTTGGCCACAATAATAGAATTTTGTATTAATTTATCTCTCTATAGTTGACCTACACTGCAGCTTTCTTGTGTAATGGGCTGTTTTTGTTTTGCATGGCAAAGTTTTTACACTTCCACCTTTGAATTAAGAATTTTAAAAAATAATGTAAAAAAAAATAAAAATAAAAGAATTGACCTATACCTATAAGACTATAACTAATATATTTATATCATGTCGGTAGAATTTCTTTGTGCAAGATAATAGCCATGAAATTCCACACATTCTCCCAATAATTTTGACTTTTGGAAAAAAGAAGAAGAGAAGAATAGAAAATGAAATGAAATGAAATGAAAAGGACATATCTATATATATATATATATATATATAATTAAGCTTATAATTAGTACAAGATTGATGATTCTGTGTAGACTTAGTATTATGTATATATTTATATATATGAATCATACTTGGCGGCTGTCAGTTTACCAATAGTTCAAACCTGTTATACATATCAATATTTACCATATTTCTAATTTTCAAACTCCATATATAATATTTTTAAAATGCATAATAGAATTTTCAAAGTTAATTTTCTCCCTATCAATGATTTTTTACTTCAGTAATATTAAAATTGTTATGCAAATTTAATCACTATATCAAAATCTAATTAATAAAAAAATCACCAATTCTCTAATATATTTTATTATGAGGATTGATACTTATAAATATGTGTACGGGAATTAATTACATTGAATTGATAGTTCAATTTTCAAATACTTGTTTCATAAAATAAAAAGTAATAACTTTGAATTTTGATCATCCACAACAATAAATATATAGTAAAATTAGCAGTAAAAACTTTAGCATCATCATTTTGTTGCTAAAAACTAATACACAATAGTAAAATAAAAATTTGTTGTGAAAATGTTGATATACAAAATATATTTTTAATTTTTTTTTCCTTTTAAAATATTTTGAAAGAGAGATTATTGATAATCTTTTGGTTGTAAAATAAATTTTGCTGGCTTTAATTTTTTACTAGTATGATGCAACAACTTACTTTTACTATCATAAACTTAAGCAACAAGTTTATACTTTTAGTGGTAAAAATGTATGATGTTAATTTTAGTATTTATTCCAATAAGTGGCGCAGCCACATAGTGGAGAATGGAGTAATTTTTTTTTTTTTAAAATAATTATATATATAAATTAAAAAGTTTTTATTATTCCCTCAAAATATTTATTTGACTCTCTTATCATTGTAAATCTCTTTTGAGACTCTTAATTTTAAATCTTTGTTTCGTCACTAATTATAACGATTGTTTTCTTTTTAAAAGTTATCATTATAATAATAAAAAAATAAAATAAAAAAAATAAAGGAGGGAGGGGAAGATGCTAATGATATTTGACTAGTAAGCAATTGAAGGACTAGGGGGAAAATATAATGAAAAGAATTTTTTTTGCATAATTTTTTTTTTTTTTTTAATTCTTTCACTTCTTAATTTGTTCATCATTTCCTGGCTACCAGACAGAGAGAAAGAGACTAGGCAAATGGCTCCAATAAATCTGGTGATATAGCATAGCATACTAGAAGTTGTAGTTAAGCACTTAAAAAACATTAAACAGGAAGGTAAGGGCCCACAATCCAGCTCACTAAATGGAATGTCATTCTCTAGTCTCTCTGGCCAAGTTGGTGGTTTAGCTGACAATGCCACGTCATATTCGACAGTTGGAATCTTCCTCTTAGGGCTTACATCATCTTTTTTTAATATATTTGCCACGCGGCTAATAACACGCCTCCACGATTCCCTCCCGAAACTTAGGGCTGATATCATCTTCCCTTTTCAGCTTTTCTTTTTCTTTTCTTTTCCTTAGTCACGAAAATACAGAAAATAGAATGAAAATATGTGTGGGTTAAGCTAATATCGGGTGTTTTTTTCTTAGGACTTTTTCTTACTTTCCTGAATCTTGTATGTATTTTTTAAATATGCTATGGTTATGATGTATTTTAGTGTGTGATCTTTTTATACATTAATATTATAACTGAGTTTTAATTGGAGTTTTTTTTTTTATTAATTTAGGTTCTTTGTTTAAATTGGTTTTTCCCCTTTAATTATTAATAAACTATATGCTTATAAAAAAAATAAATATTGAGTGTTTTGTAAAACATTAAGGCCGCTAAATATTACCTACCATAGTTATTAAACTCAGATCGGTCAAAGCGGTTGAACCAGTGATCCAAACATTAAATTGGGCTGAATTTATAATCATATCGAATTTACAATTGATCCACAAAAAACTATGAGATCTAAATGGTTGAACCGGTGACTCAGTGTGATCCGGTGATTTTATAATTTTTAATTTTTTTTTCACTATAACTTGCTTTTATTTGCATGTTTTCATGTCTGCAATAGATATTGAGGCAAAAAAGATATTACTTGTTTTCATATTTTTCATATATTTTTCTTTATAAGAAATATAAGCTAGCAAATAAATTATTTCCTAATCTATTTGGATAAATTATTATGACGTGCACTTTTATTTTAATTTTTGAAAATTTCTTTAATCATTTTACATTTTCATTCTATATTGTAAAAGTTAGAAAATTTTCATTTTATTTTAATCCTTAATGTTAAATTAATTTTAATCTTTCATTTTATTTTAATCCTTAATGTTAAATTAATTTTAATCTCTGAAATTTAATAATTTAATTATATTTAATTCTTAAATTGATATATAATGAAATATTTAAATTTATTTACACATTTTGATGAAAATGTAAGGATTAAAATTATTAAATCTCAATTTTTCTTTTTTAGTCCATGGTGTAATTCATGGATATAATAATTTAAAGATACATGAAAGATCTAATGAACTTATTTATGTATTTTTTTAAATGTTTGTAAACTGAAATATTTAGTTTGCGAATTTTTATTTTTGAGTGAAAGTTTAAGTACTCCTAAATCTTTTAATATTTTATATTTATTTTATTATATAAAATTATAAATTATAAATTTAATTAATTATATTGACCTATCAGTTCAACCATTAATTCGGTGGTTACCTGGCTTAATAACTATGATGAAAACTATTACTTTAATACCGACAAATATGGTGTTCTTACTTTAATACCGATAAATATGGTGTTCTTGACGGAAAACAATTAGAAGAATGGTTGAAACACCCGTATATAAGTTAGCACGCATTTATAAAATCGCTATGATTTTGTGAAGGAGCGTGTCTTATCCTTAACCCGTGTGTATATTGCTTAAAAAAAAAAAAAAAAAAAAAAGCACCGCTTGATGTGAGATTGGATACAGTTTAATTTGATGTTGTTTGTTTCATGGACATGTAATTAATAAGACTTGTATTTAATTGAAATACTTGAATCAATTTTTTAAAATTTTATATTTTATGTCTAAATATTTTTGAAGGAAATTGGTCTCTCTTTTTGTTTTAATATATATAATAGCAATTACATATCCTTATAATTGATGATCTTATCTATATGTTCCATCTAAAATTTGGGTAAAGATGGAAAATAGAAAATAAGGATACAAAATCAATGATTTGAGGAAAAATTTTGAAAATTATTATTATTTGATGCTTTACTTGTAATAATATTTTAATAAATAATTATAATTGTTTATTTACATTGAAAAATTAAAAATATTTTATCAGCAACAAACTTATTAGGAAATGGAGAATAATTTTATTATTAGAAACATTTTAATGGGGTAGCTTAGTCTAAATTTAAAATAAAATTAACACGATTATTGACTCATAAGAAATAGTATTTTGAAAAGTATTTATTATCAACTGATTGAACTACATCTTTTTCTTTCTTTTTCTTTTAGCATTATGTTTTTTACTTTCTTTAAACCTTTTATTTTCTTTAGAGATTATATATCTTAAAAATAAGAATTGATTCTTACAATTTTATGATTTTACGAGTTATAACACAAAAATAAATCATATGCTTACCCCCTCTATTATATTATTGGCATATACTTGCTCTATTATCACAAGATTGGAATTTCAATATTAAAATAATAATATAATCAAGATGCTTACCCATATGCTAAGTTAATTAATAGGATATTTACTTCTTGCCCTGCCAATCTATTAACAAATACTTGTTCCTTAATTGATTGGAAATTTGGCATTTTTATTTTAATATTAAATTTGGATAAAGTAATTTAAATTTGAAAGTATTTTATTATTATTATTATTTTTTTTTTGAATATTAAGAAGAGAGAATCGATTTTGAATCTATTACTAAAGGAAATATGTACTATCAGTAGGCTATGTTTTGGTGTGCAAAATATTTTATTATTTAGATTTGAAAGTACAAAAATTTTCTTTGAACGCAACATTCATAAATCTATTAGACATGTGAATGCACCCACTCATGCATATATGGAAGGATCTTACCATATAAATAAAATCACAAACATGGATATATATGCTATCAGTCTATATTTTTTTTCCTAGCTAAGAAAATAGGCTTTTATGCCTTTTGCTCTCTAGCTGCAGAATTTGCCTTTGATTTATATCTATAGTTGAATTTTTTTTTATTTTTTCCCAAGTGTTTCTTAGTTAATTTGCTGAGTCTCTAGTTTAATTTTTTCTATAACTTTTTCCCAAACACTACAACATTAGTTTAATATCATTTGACATTTAATATTAAACTAATAATTAACAGCTATTGCGTAGAGTTATAAATAGTATTATCAAATGTTAATAGCATTTTGATGATACTACCGGCTTAATAGTAATATAAAAAAATTTTAATTACAGGGATTTTAATATTATATATATATGAGGTGGTTTTGATACTGATTCTTGTTAGCGTTAAAGTTTTATATGCTATTAAAAATAATTATTCATTATATAATCTCATGAAAATAAAACCTAAGGATATCTTCTTAAAAATTTTAAAACACACACACACACACACAAAACACTGTATTATTTAGATGTAGTATTGAAAAATCATATTTATCATTAAAAAAACTGTTGTTGTGGCAATTATTATTCGTTCATCGATCTAATAAATTAAGATTATATATGCTTTAAATATGTTTGTTTAAAAAAATTTCTGAAATTTTCTCATTTGATATTGTATAAAAAACAATCATAAAAAGTAACTTTGGCTTAATTAGTGAATTTCACAAATACAAGTTATTCCATAGATAATTAACCAAGCAACAATTTATTCCATATTTGTTTAAATAAGCAAGCAACAAGGTTCTCCTAAATTTTTCTATATAACCAACTAAATTCATCATGGTCTTGAATCATAACTTTGTTAAAGAAGTTCATTTATAATTTAAGTTACAAAATGGAACAACATGCAGAGTTGCCATTGATCATAGTAGTGAAAGCTGATTCAGAATCCAAAAAAATAGTTCATGAATTAGCTACATTTCTCAAATGCCCTCTCATTGATGAAAATGATATCACCCGAGCCCTTGAAATCACAACAAAATCCCCACTTCCTGTTGAAATCACACATAACTTACCTTTTGAAGTTGTTTGCCAAATCGCTTCAACCCAACTCAATTTGAATATCAAAGTTGTCATCAATGTTGCACTATCTCATGCTACTCAACTTGATAAATTGGTGCAATTAGCAAGTTCTAGCAAAGCCCGTCTAATCATCATCGATCATGAAAACAAGGATTATAGGAAAATTCCCAAGCTCCAAATAGACAAAAAGTCATTTGATGTGAAGAAAGTCGTCTCCGACATGTCCAGTTTGCTTTCTGGCAAAGAAAATATTGAGGTAACTAATAATGAAGAAAAGGATAATAAATTAAAAATGAAACAATCAGTAAATGACCATTTGCATGAATTAAGGTTGTGTGAGAATCCAAGAAAGGATAAACTCATATGCCAAATTTGCTTAAAAGTACTCATTGGCCCATCTTATCAATGTGTTGTGTGCGATGAATTCACCCTTCACAAATTTTGTGCAAAGTCTGCTATAAATGTTGAAAATTGCCCTCCTTTTCTAACAACAATGGAACCTTGTCCATATGACTTCCCACATGTGCATAAATGCAATAATTGCGTTGATTTTTGGGATGTTTGTTAAGATTGTTTTTTCCAAACCCACCTCAAAAATGGATTCCTACCAACAATTTTATGTAACGGATTCCATCAACCACATCTTCTCAATTTCATTATCATGCCATTTAGATACAATTATCAATATAAATGTTGCATTTGTAACAAACCTGGCAGCTCAATTAGTTACAAATGTTTCGATTGCAACTATGATGTTCATGTCAATTGCATTTTAAAGAGCACCATCAATGTGATGGGTAATAGTTTCATCCTTGCCTCCAATACTTCTCACAATTACAATGATAAGCCTATAGGAGTATGGGTACTGCCATATGTCAAAATTAGCTCAACTACTCACCAAATTTTTGTTAACACTAGTTCACAAGTAGGTGGTCAAATGAAAAAATTTGGTTTATTAAAGTTAGCTTAACCACTCACCATTAATTTGTCAAAATTAGGTAAGGTGGGTGGCCAAAATTAAGGAAATTTTGGTTGGAGTTGTTGGTTATTTGCCTATATAAAGGCTAGAGTTTCAAGCTTGAAATTATCCCAATTTAAGAGAGAAAATAGAGAGTTTGAGAAATAAAAATATTTGAGTGTGTTTCTCCTATTTTAAAAGAGAGAAATTAATTTGTTTTCTCCTTATAAAATAGAGAGAGATTGTGTTGTTGTAACTCCTATTATTTTCTCATAGTGAAATTCTCCTATCCTTGTCCGTGATTTTTATCTTAATTTATTTGGGGATTTTTCACGTAAAATCTGTGTGTTCAAATCATCTTTATTATTTTCTCAAATTATTAGCTGCAATCTCGCTCTAATTCGGTGTCAATTTCCACAACAAGTGGTATCAGAGCCGTTGGTTTTAATTTTTCTTGAAAATTATGCTCTGTGGTTGCAGTTTTGACTGATCTTCCACATCAGGGAAAAAAATTTCTCAAAAAATTATTGCCGTGAATAATATTATGAGGTACTGTGCAATTTGGCACTATTCACGGATATGAGTACTGTTCATACATACAGTTACTATTCACGTGAAATAGTGGGAGCTGTATTTTGCTCAAAGTAGACTGTGATAGAAGCAATGGCGGCAAAATTTGATATTAAAAAGTTCAACGGGAGAAATTTCTCACTGTGAAAATTAAAGATGAAGGCAATATTGAGAAAATATAATTGCCTTGCGGCTATCAGTGAAAAATCGGCGGGACTCACAGATGATAAGTGGAATGAGATGGACGGCAATGCTATTGCAAATCTTCATCTGGCAGTTGCAGATGAGATATTGTCTAGCATAGAGGAGAAGAAAACTGCAAAGGAGATTTGGGATCATCTCACAAAATTGTACCAGGCCAAATCACTTCACAACAAAATATTCCTTAAGAGGAAATTGTACACTTTACGGATGTCAGAATCTATTTCGGTGACGGAGCACATTAATACCTTAAATACTCTATTTTCTCAACTCACATCATTGGAGTATAAAATAGAGTCACAGGAGCGTGCTGAACTTCTGCTTCAAAGTCTACCAGATTCGTATGATCAACTCATCATCAATCT
>CATKHJ010074361.1:0-12159 GCA_949750685.1 Vernicia montana | reverse complement strand
CCAATTTGATGAAGCTAATTCCAGTCGAAGTGGAATAGTTTCACCTTGCTTGAATTTGATTATAAGTTGGTGGGACCTGTAAGAAGAAACAAGAGTCAAGTGAGCTAGGCAGAGTGCCTAGCAATGCCACTCTCACGATCAAGTTAAATGATTAATTCAATTGAGAAGATTAAGGATCAAAGTATTTGCACGTGTCTGTATATCAGTCAATGTACTTTCGAGATTTGATTTCTTGAGGTTTTTATAGAGTATAAGTCCTTACATGAATTGAATGTCGATTTCCTTGACCAGTTCGGATTTGAAATGTCATTTAGCATGATTTCAACTTTCTACATAGAAACAAACTCTGTTTCATGGTAGCCTGATTTTGGGTTTTTAAGTATATTAGATTGGATCGGGCTCAAGTTACTTCATAACCCGGATTGTTATATTTTGTCCCTTATCACTCTTAGTTATTGAATTTTGAAACAAAGCATTACAATTTTGCAGTTTGGCTAGGCCAGTTTGTATTAGTCATTCTGGATACTCCACATCAAACAATTGGTGTGGTGGAGACCAATGTGCAAGTGGAAGAAAGCTAAATATTTTGTATATTATAGGAATTCAATTATTCTTTTTATTATTCTGTATTTTTTTTTTCGAGTTTAAAATGGTTATGAATTAAAAAAAAAAAAACTGAATTTACAATTAACTATCAAAAGACTCGTAATTTTATAAGCTGAACTCATAGTATCGAACAGGGGTAACCATTCGGTCGGTTTGATTTAAAATCAAACCAAATCAAAATAACCAAAATATTCGAAATTAATTTTTTTATAAATCGAACCGAACCGAAATTTTAGTAAAAACCATATCGAACCGAACCAAAAAAAATTCTGTTCGGTTCGGTTTGACAATTTTTTTTCTTTTTGTTATAATAAACTATATATATATTTTATATATATTATATATATATATATATATATTATTAATAATATATTATATATATATTAAAATTATTATATATAATATAATATATTATATATATATATAATATTTACATAAATATATTAAAAATATAAATATATATTAAAATTTCTGTAGGTTCGGTTCAAACTGAAATATTTTTTTTTATAAAAATCAAACCAAACCGAAATGTAATTCGGTTTTCATTTTTAAAAACCGAACCGAACCGAACTTCTAAAAATCAAACTGAACCAATCGATTCAATTTAATTTTTCAATTTTGGTTCGGTTTTACTCACCTCTATTATCTAAAGTCCTAAGCCGCACCTTATAGCCATTTATGACATTTGAATTTCATCATTGTTTTAGGGAACATGGAAATAATCAAAATAAGAAGGAATAGGAATGTTATAATACTGTGTAAAACACAAGCTTTCCATCTACCCCCAGCCAACTGCAGGGAGAAGGAGAATTATCAAAATTGTTGAGTGATTACATCGAGTCTCTTTTTAATTCCTTTCGTATTGCTTCTGATAGTTCCTCAGCGCTATACTCAACACCAAAGCATTTTGCAATTTCCCTGTTTGGATTAAGTACATGTTATGGGAAGACTCAACGAGGTAATCACCTCCTTCCTCTTCAACCTTTCTGAAATAAACACGGTACACTTGTGCCATCTGCCTTACAGCAACAACAGGTCCTGTTAATCCCACAATCCTAGAATCAAATTCTTTAAGGTAAGTAGGAAGATGGGAGGGAGTATCGCGTTGAGGATCAATAGATACAAATACAGGTAAGACCTTAAGATGGCAAATACAGGTCCTTTGACTCTAATGAATCTATTGCCTTGGCCATCACTTGAATCTATCAGCAGAGTCAGTAACTTCCCGATTCTCTGTATCAATCAGAGTGAATGGACCACCAATAATTGGGCCCTTGACATCGACACAATCACATCTGTTGCTTTCACCTTTTGGAATTGTCCTCCTCTGGTCATTGTAATACACAAAAGTAGTCAGTCCAGAAAATACAGCAACTGGAATGGCAAGAGCACCCCATGTGCGAACACCCCATGAGCGAGGAGCCTGTGTTTCTTCTACAGGAACAGGAAAAGGATCGAGCTTTGCACGTCTGTATCCTGTTGATTTGGTATTGCTATGAGATTGAATCCTTTTATTTGAACCGAACCTCTGAAGTAGATTGAGGGACTGCCTTGGGCCGTATTTGGGGGAAAAGAAAAGAAACCGAGAAAAGAGCATGATTTTCCGGGAAATTTTTCATGGGTTTATGAGAAATCGATCTTCGGAGGATAAACCCATGTCCCAACTGCTTTTTGGTTAAAATGCATTCTTTAATTCATTAATGATACAAACCATTATTTCATGCCCTATCTAAAGTTGAGCATGCAGAGAATATTGTCATACTCACTATCTTTGGCATACAAACCAAAAGAATTACTAATTAAAAGAATTGTTCAAATAATTATTACTCCCTCCTCCCAAAGTGATAGGCAAACATTCTATAATAAGCCATTTTAGAAGAGAAATTTAAATAGTATTTTATTAAAATATTTTTATTTATTTAATATTAGGATTAATAAAATAATTATTTAAATTAGTTGTATTTATATTTTCAAAAACATATTAATTAATATCTACTAATACAAGAGTTAAATTCCAAGAAATTAATTTTTTTGGATTGTGAGTTACTGCAAGGGTACTTTTAGAAGAAAAAAATTAAAATTAATGATTTTAAATAAATTAACCTCTAATTCTTAATTCATGTGAAAAATTAATTGTATCTATCAATTTGAGACGAATGGAGTAAATTTTTAATAAAGATGGTTGGAACCCTATCATGAGGGCGTTAGAGTCAGAGAGGGCGTCAACTGAAATATTTTAGTATGCCTGTTGAGTCTCCAATCCATAATTTCATATTAAAAAAAATTAAAGGAATTATTCAAATAATTGTGATTAGCATATGAAATGCATGAAATACATTATTCGTCAATATTAATTTTTATGTGGATCGAATCCACATGAAAATTAAGTTGTATGATATTCAACATGCTATTAATATGAAAATCATATTATAAATAGTACAAAATCATACATTTCAAAACCTTGCACTAATTAATATTTTAAAATTAGTAAATTTGGATAGTGTCACTGTCAATACAATAAAAATAGTATGAAATATTGGAGGAAACTTAACACATAATTTCTACATATTAGATGAGTTTTGATCATCAATATATCATAATTGCAATTATTTTTAATTGTAGATTTCATTAAATAAATTTAATTTTTGTAACAATCATATTATTCTTTTATATTATTCTTTTTCTTTCAAAATAATTATTTTTTATGTTTAAAAAATTAAATTATATTAATTATGAATTTATAAATATGAAAATTAACAAATTATATAAAATATAACTAAATTGAATTCTTAAAAATTTTAAATTTTTGAATGAAAATTATGAAACAAGGCATGGAACGAAGGGATAACAAAGAAGTTCCGAGAGTTGCGAAGGAAATTTCGAATTCATATTGATCATGAATAGACGTCAGGAATTGCACCATATGATATATAATTTCCATGTGTTTTTATGTAGCTCAGAGGATAAAGCGGTCGATTTGGAATTTAGATAATCAAATATAAGCAATTAATTGGTTCAAAATCTTCGTGTCAACTGTTTAACTCTTATTACACAAAATTAATATGTTTAAAACTGATTATGTAGAATATTCAGTATGTTTTAAATTTGTAATTTCATGATGTCATATGTTTATTAGTTTATAAATTATTTGTAAATTTTATTAAATATCATAGATCTTGTTCATCTATAATAAATTTTTGTGCATAATATAAATATGAAAATGTAATGTGATCTTAAACTATTTTCAATGATCTTTACTCTTTATTAGCAATAAATTATATTAGAAAGATGGATAACATGTGTCAAGCAAAAACCTTGATTACTAAAATGTGGAATCACATAGAGCTGCTTGACTATCATTATGAATTCATTCTCTTCTACCGAACTAGATTTCAATAACGTATTCTGAGCAAAAAGAGAACGAAGACCCAACATCGATTTGCCATGAAAAGCATGTCCATGATCTAATCTATCCATATGCCATTTGCTTCTATCTATTAATCTGGATTAAAAAGCATAATGGTGATGGAGACTTTCTGTTTGTCTGATCTGCTAGCTTTGGCTTCCATGGTTTGGAAATCCGTGAAAATACTTTTTAACTTTCAATGAATCAATTCACTTGCTTTACATTTGACTTAAAGCCTGGTGGGAGTCAGCATTAAGCATTTGGGCTAATTTGAGATGTTTGGTAAAATCAATAGTTGGGATAATTTTCAAAATCTAACCACCAACTGTTCAAAACAGTATTTTAAAAATCAGACCGATGACCAAACCGGTCAGGTCATTGGTTCGCAGTTTAACTGGTCGGACCACCATAAAACCTCTTAATTTCTTTTTTTATTTTTATTTTTTATTTTGTCATTTTATAAAAGATTTTCATTAATAAAAATCCGACCGGTCAAAACTGATCAAAAGATGATTTAATTGGAGTTTTGGTTTTTTCAATAAACCAAACCAAACTGGCCTGCAGTTTCTAATTTAATCGGTTGAATCGATCAGTCCGGTCCAATTTTTAAAACACTATTTCAAAATTGATAACTAAAAATTGAAATTTCTAATGGTCAACATTTAATCCTTGAATGCTAACCACAGTCACTGAACTAAACTAAACAAACTCTTGATTAGTCATCCGAATCGTAGACTAAAATTATTCATAGCAGAACTACCAACGTCATTGAGCAGTCTATACAGGCTCTATAAGTTGCCTAATTAGGTTCTGTTTCAAATGCAAGTAAAAAGAGCTCTTGAAAAGAATTATTAGCAATCAAACCAGGAGAAAAGTTCTACTTTCACAGTGATCTTTCAAAATGGATTATAAGCTTGCACTTGGAGGGATCGTAGTTCTCTTTGGGCATTTGGTTTGTTCTACAGCTTAAGAGGAAAGAAGAAGAGAAGAGCTTCAGTGAAGAATTTCAAAGAAATATGCCAGTCTGAGATGGCTGCAACACCAGAAATAATCATTGTTGGTGCTGGTGTTGCTGGTTCAGCTCTTGCTTATGCTCTTGGCAATGTAAACTTGTGTGATCACTAGATAACATTAATCCGTCAAAAGCTTTTTGCTCTTCTTCAAATCTTTAAATATCAATTCCCAATCCATACACATAATTTTAGCATTTTATGGTGATATTGAGGGAAAATTACATTACAAAAACAGATAGAAAAAAATTTCAAACAATAACGAGATAAAAAAACAATGATGCAGGCCTACTAGAAAAAAATAAATACTAGGCAAAACCTTATTGTTGGTTCAATAATTCCTCGTGCTTCAGAAGAGTTCAAGATAATTATAAGAATGATAAATATATATTGTTACAAATACTTCTCCATTCTATGAGATACCTATAGTACCCTCGAAAACCAAAACTGGAATGAGCACAAATGGCACAAATTCAATGAAATTATTTTTATTGCTATGACAGCATGGGACACCAAAGCAACGCAGAATATATATGCATGCACAAAAGAATAGTACACTATCGGTTGGGAAAAGAGAGATCTTTCAGCTGTTGTGGATCTACCTCTGATGGGGTGCGAGTAAGGGCACATTGTGCAGTCGTTGTCTTTGGGAAAGCAATGACATCCCTGATGGAATTAGCATCGGCCAACAACATAACCAATCTATCCAACCCATATGCAATTCCCCCTACGAAAGGAAAAGTAGATATCAAAATCCAGTGAGAGAACTATAAGTATATGAACCATGAGTATTTAGAAGCTCAGCTCCAGCAGGGGGACACAAATCCCAATTACAATGTCCTATAATTTAAGAATTACAATTACAAATTATGATCATCAAAATCATGAGAAATTAAAGACGATATAATGCCCCCACCCTGATGGGAATGATGGCAGCCAAAAAGGCTATGCCTAGTCAATTCAGTGAAATCATCTGAAAACAGAAATTTGATTATACAGTAGTAAGAGAAGGTGAAACCATACCATGTGGAGGAGCACCCATGTCTAAAGCCTCTAGAAGATATCCAAACTTTGCTTCAGCCTGCAGTGAAATAAGAAACTCCACATTACTAGCAAGGATGTAAAGTAACCAGCATCAGAAGGTAAGTTATAACCATGCTTTACAATTTTAGCACAGGCATTCTGTCCCAACTGTTTCTATGTTTCCAGTATTCTTACTCTTACAGAATGCTTCATGTTTGAGGTTGGGAAGTTAGAGAGAATGGTATCAGTGTTAGAATTGGGTCTCTTTACTTGTATTGAAGTTCCTAATATAAGATAAGAACAAAAATTGATCTTTCATTGCAATATTTTCTAGTGTGTCAGGATTCAGCTTCATTTTATCACACTTTTTGGGCTGGCTGTAACAATTATCTCGTGATGATAAACAGTATGGCCAGTCACATTTACTTCCTTTCCCATCAACACAATAAGAACTCATAAGCGAAACAACTGATGCAAAGATGACAAACAGCCACAAAAACTAGTGTAACATCCTCCAATTATATTATGTGAATATGCACATTTCATAAAACCTAATTGCAAATAGCTCCAAGGTCTTCTCACCTGCTCAGGGGAGATGCCAACAATTTCCAAAACCTTTTGTTGAACTTCACGCTTATAAATTCTCAAACTTCCTCCACCAATCTTGACAACACAACATAAAAGGAAAAGACATTTTATTACTGTCCAGCATAATTTCCAACCTTGCAGCAATAGAAAGAAAGGGTTACCTCAACCCCATTGTACACCATGTCATAAGCAAGAGCGCGAGCAGAGGAAAGGTCTTCCATGTCTTCAGGGTTGGGTGCCGTAAATGGGTGATGCAAGGCCTGCAACATAATTACCCATAAATACCATTTCAACTGACTAAAAAATAATAATAATAATAAATAAATAAATAAAGGTTGTATGCAGAATGACTAAAGATAACTTGCTGCTGCTTGAGATTGAGCACACTAACAACTGAACTCGATGATAACTTAAAAGGTGACAAAACAGAAGTTTAATTCAATTCTTTTTTATCTTCATTGTGCAAATTCCTTGTCATAACTCAAGGTTAATGCACAAAGAAACTAGAGTACTTGTTTCTCATCAATCCTACCCTTTCAAGCTTAAAGGCTAATGCAAATAGAAAGCCTGATATGATAGTACTTGTCATGTTATCAGGAAGAAGCACAATAATTCAATTTTCCACAGTTTTGGGGCAGGAATTGACGATTTAAACGAATGGGCAGTTTATTCAAGTAATGCAGATAATGATACAGGGAAGAACATAACTTGCAATGCCACAAATAGAGTTGCTAATATATATATGTGCGTGTGTGATGCAATATGAAAATCAAAATGAACAAATCATTCCCCACTTATTTCATTACTGACCTCAAGCCTCTGCTCCATATCATTCCACTCAAACATTGGGAAATCGGTCACCCATAGAATTGAATGCCTGGACTGATATATAAGACAAAGGACAAGAAAAATGTCAAAGAAAATGACAGAACAATGATTATAAAATTCTCTGTCCAGAGTTTTCAAAAACATACATGATCAATCAAGTCCATCTCATGGGCTACAAACATTCTAAGTTGGTCCAAAGTTTTATCAACTGATGCATGATGACCAACTGCAAACAATATAAGATCCTCTAGTCCAGCAGAGCATCGTCTCAGCAACTGTTCTTTATTTGTTGGATCCAAACTTGACACTAACGCAGGAATTCCCTCAACCACACCTATAAAAATCCAGATCTCTCTGTAGTGAAATACTAAAAGCATAATATCATTCACCTTCTGGGATGAAAGAAAAGTCCAGGAATAAAGAAATAAGAAGAAAATTATGTCTTTTTACCATCATCCAGAACCTTAAGAAAAGGCAATCCCTTTGCTCCAGATTTGATCGCTTCATTGTAAAGATCACCTTTCTTAAGAGCTGTGTTTGAATAATGTTTAGCACCTGAAGGCACACATAGTACTTTGATAATTCCCCCATTTTTCAAACTATCAGCAAACACCCTGAAGGGGGACTCTACAAAAATATCAGACACCTACAGCGCCAGTGAAAAAGCCCTCATAAACAACTATTTTAAGATAATGCTAGCTTATGAATATGAATTTTTTTTATAAAAGAGAGAGAGATTGTAAAAGTAATATGCTGGTTCCAAGAACAAAACATACAACATTTAAGAGCATCCAACGAACCTCAGTAAGAATTAAGAAAGATGATAATGCAACCAAAAATTGGAGAAAACATCACCTATTCGAACTACAGCATTAATCCTACTAGGATGCATGTTAACCAGATTAATCCTCATTTCTAAAAATATTACCCATTCAAGAAAAGTAAATAAATCCCCTCAAAGATAAAAACTACATAAGTAATAAAAATCCCGGCCCATGCATGTTGACAGCTAAATCAGGTATTAATCAGTAACATAACAGCCAGAACTCGGACTGAACCAGTGTGTGGTGAAATAGCATAGACGATCAGCAACACAACCACCAATTCTATAAAAATTAGAAAAGGGAAAAAGATGAAGAATGCATGGTTTTGAGAATACTTCCCCAATATGGAATGGCAGTAACTAACGGAATTTTCTAAAACTTTTTCTTTTCTCTTTTATCTGAACAACATAATAGAATCCTAATAGCAGTTGAATAGCTTGCCTAGATCAAATTTTTAATATAGATTTATGTATAAATATCATGGGGAAAAATTATTGTAACTTGAAATGATATTGGGTGTAGTTTGAAAGGAGAGAATTACATCTTTCAACTCAAGATCAAATCTTGTATCTGGCCTGTCTGAACCATAACGACTCATTGCTTCAGCATATGTAAGCCTTGGGAAAGGGTTTGGCAGCTGGACACCTTTAATCTCCATAAAAACCTGCAATAAATGTAACTTTTAAATCATCACCTGTAATGCAAAGACATTAAGCAAATGTTGAGCAGGGGCAATTTCTGCAAATGCAAAACGAACAGTGTAGTCACATATCGCTAGATTGATATATGCTCTGGTTGAATGACAAGTTACTCAGTATCCACCAAAACCACAAAGTTTCACGGGCTACTTAATAAAATATTTCAAGGTTATCAATAAGCTGACCTGGCTTGGGCCATTGCTTAAGCCAAGCTCAAATTGGCTCAGCTTTTTTTTTATCTCCCACCAAGCCAAGATAAAATACAAGAACCTAACCATCTTAATCATGTACAGCTAGGAAGGTTAAAATTACTTGTGACTCCTTTTTTCCCCTTCATCCTATTATACCTTTTATTTGAATTCTAGCAATACCTTGCTATGAAAAATCATGAAATGCACAGCCAAAAACTTACTAACCTTTCGAATCAAATCTTCATTGAGCCTCAGCATGTCCTCCAAGGGAGTGAACGCCAGTTCCATATCTAGCTGAGTGAACTCAGGTTGTCTATCTGCCCTTAGATCTTCATCTCTAAAACATCTGCAAAGAACAGCAAATCCCAATTGCACTACTGTTACAATTGAAAATCAAAATTGCAAAACTCCCCCTCAAGTGAAAAAGCATCACTCTAAAACCCCAAAGAAAAATGAATAAATAAATAGTATATATTTTCTATTGACTGACAGCAAAAAAGAAAAGAAAAATGTCATATGATGCTCAAGCTTACGGAAAGCTCCCTTGTTCTCTTTCTGGCATCTATAAATATTCTACATGTAAGAAGTTTATTGGAAAAGAAGGACAAAGCTAAGAGCATATTTGAACAACACAGTAATGAATAATTATAATAATGTAATAAAAAAACTCAAATAGCCAGGAGATATTACCTTGCAATTTGATAATATTTGTCAAAACCAGAGACCATCAACATTTGCTTAAAGAGTTGAGGACTTTGGGGCAAAGCATAAAATGTTCCTGGCTTCAAAATAAACAATAAAGTGAATCATAATAGCAAGCAACAGACAAAGTATCCCAAGTAACTAAAGCTACAAGGACCTATCTCTAAACATATTTATCAATAAATAATGTAATTATCTGCAAAAAAAGGCCAAAATTCAACATCTAAGTATTAAGGACGAAATGATAGATGCACATGCATCCCCTTTGGCTATATAATTTCTCCCATACAAGTCCTATACCTAATCAGTAATATACTCATAGGCACTCATACACCATCAATTGTAAGTTATTCTGATATGGGAGAAATGACATCGGGACGTCATTCAAACTAAAGGTACAACAGCAATTTTTTAGGTTGGCTAATTTATATTGCAAAGACTATACAAATCTAACACTTAGCCGAGTAAATCTCCAGTAGATAAAATAAAAATGATTATAACACCACAGCCATAAGAACATTACTTAAAATTTTAATGACTGTTGATAAAATGGCAAGTACCTGAACTCTTGAGGGTACCAAATAATCCCGAGCACCTTCTGGAGTAGATCTAGAAAGTATTGGAGTCTCAATCTACCTTACAACATGAAAAGATCACGATCAAAACAGAGTGCAAACATAAAAAATAAATAAATAAAATGTGAAGCAAAAATAATTGAGCAAACAGTATGCCAGACTTCACATGGTTTACCTCCACAAAATCATATACATCCTCTAGATATCTTCGAATGAGTTTCACTACTCTGTGCCGCAACATTAAGTTAAAATTCATTTGTTGCCGCCGCAGATCAAGGCACCGGAATCTAGTACATGTCAACTACTTTAGCCACGTGAACTTCCAGTGCAAAAAAATATGTAAAGTTTATAGAATATAAAAACAGAGATATTATGTAAGAAAGAAAAGAAATTTGTGATCCTTGGTACACACAGGTTCAAAAGGATAAATAAGACTTTTTAAATAGCATAAAACGTCAATGAAAACCATAGAATCAACATTGACAAATATAGGAAAATGGTTTCAAAGATCATTAATAAATTTAGGAGAAAACTATTGACTATAAAACTGAATCTTATAATATTGTTATTTCTATAAGTTAATACTATTTTTACTGTAATTAATTAGGTTCAGTCACTTAGTTTCAAACGTTAATTCAGTTTTGAAATTTTTGAGACCCAATAAACCAAACTGGTAAAATCCTCAAGCTCAAGTTAGCTACCTCAAACGTATCTCCTCTTTGACAGAATCTTTAGCATCATCAGCAGTGGTAACTAAAAATGGTAACTTTGATCTCACTGAATTCAATACTTGAACATTCTCTGCAGCAACCTGGCATTCATAATCAGTATTATGTCATGAATTTCACAAAGGAATACGTAATTGTGTTGTCTGGTAATTAAAAATCATAGAATCACTAAAATTTCACCCCCCATTCATAAACCTACTTTAATCAATTTCACATCAAGTATATATGTTAGTCATTGCAATTTAAACCAGGAGTACATACTATCCATTCAAAAGAAAATGAACACACATTAAACAATAAAAGGGTGGCATTTCTTTTCATAAGTTAAAAAACAAGAAAAGAAAATCAAAGAAACAGATAGAATCAAATACAAAAATTACCTCAATTAAGCCAGTTTTCATTTTCTTATTGACAGACTCGCTGGGCCGAGACCGAATAACACCTTCTACAGCTACAACATATTCCAGCCTCAAGTCATTTATGATGGAATGAGCATCTGGAAATTCATCAGGAAGCGTCGTAACCTAAAATTACACCTTACTTCCCATCAAAAAGAAACCCAAAATAGCCAAAAAAAAAAAAAAAAACAAACACAAAGAATCAACACAACCCATAACATGGGATTGTGTGCTTCTATCCACAGTATCTATATACACACAAAAAAAAATGCTAATTAAATGTAAAAAGTATACCTGGACAATGCCAGTGTGGTCTCTGAGATTGAGAAAAGTAAGCCCACCATGGACTCTATGGAGAGCGACCCACCCACAAAGACGTACCCGTTTACCCACATCGTTGACAGACAATTTCCCCGCAAAACCCAGTACGGAAAACCCGATTTACACTGTGGATATATGGAGTTGAAACACCGACGAGGATGGAAGGGAAAATGGTAATTATTTTATTTGGCTTTAATTTTTATGATAAGGGAGGGGAAAGGAATAATTTAACTTCATTCCTCATGAATGAGTTATTACATC
>CATKHJ010074319.1:0-13153 GCA_949750685.1 Vernicia montana | reverse complement strand
AGGTTGCCCACTCGATGTTACTTTCTATCCATTGTTTTCCTAAGAAAGCTAGGTTGAAAGGCAATGAGCCTATGCAAGTGATGCATAAAAGTCATTTATGTATTAAAAATGCCAAACTTTTATTTTTAAACCAATTAGTTGTCCACTTATTTTCTTTATTAAAAAGAATTCGTCCCCAGTGGAGTTGCCAACTGTGAGGCCTTGCCCGAGCACCGGTCCGATCTGCTAGAGGGGATCGAAATTCTCATTCGGGTTTGGTCTCACGATGGAACCCTCGGGTTCGGATTGGTTGATCTTTGAAAGTTGTTTTGGGAGTCGCCACCTTAATTTTATTTTATTTGGAAAAATTTAAGGGAAAACCAATTTTGACTCCAATTATATTCCAATGAAAAAAAAGTGCACTAGCCTCGATTACCAAAGAGGATTCGGGGACTAGGTTTTCGGCTCATTTTTATTAGTTTAGCAAGTTTAATACACAATGACTTAAAATTGATTTCATGAACATTTATAAATGAATGAACAATAATGTATGAATTAAAATAAAGCAATAAAGTAATTGAATACATAAAGTAAATAAGAATCTTAAATTTACAAAGTAAATCAAAATAGGGGATACTTTCTCTAGCCCTTATAGGATTCTAGGAAAGCAACATATTTCCCAAAATTAATCCAATAACAAAAGTAATGAAAGAAATGAAAGAAAGTACAAAACTACACAAAGAAGGTGAAAGAGGAAGAAAGTTTATTTTAATTGGATTTGATGCTTTCAGACAAGCATGCCTACGTATCCCTCCGAATGGGAATCAAAATTCACGTAGTTTGCCTTCTTGCGAAGGAGGTTTGTTTTAGTCTGAACCTTTTATCATGTTTCAGTTCATTGATTAAAGGTGAGTTGGTTGATTTTAATCAAACAAGATTGATTGCCAAGTTGTTAATTAAGTCAAATTTAATTAACAAACAAAAGAGGATCAGAACAAGTTAATTAATTCAGTTTTTAATTAACATGCCTCTTAAAGTGATAAAAGAAAAAGATTAAGGAAAGGGGATCATATTGAGAAAATGGGGAAAGCAATAATTATGCTAGAATAAAAGAACTAAAAGAAAGGGGAATAAAAGAAAAGGAGAACATGCAAAGCAAAAGGGGGAAAAAACAATAACAATAAAGCAATATAAAAATAAACTAAGCTAAAAGAAAAGCAAAAGCAAACAAAACAACAAAGAAAGCAACACAAAATTCAAAATAAATAAATAAATAGAAGAAAAGGACAGAGAATAAATACCTTTTGAAGACGAGACTTGGGGACGTATGGACGGAGCGGATGACCGGATCGTAATTCCACCTTGACTCGACTTGGAGGAACCACAGCCTTCGAACGGCTACTAGGACGACACTTGACCACCTAGAAAGAGAAACTTTAAACTAGAAAGGTAGTTCTTTTTGAACCGAACCTTGAAAATGACTTGCGTTTGATCAATTAAGCTTGATTTAGCAAAAGGTGTGTGTTTTAGTAAGTTAGGAAGGGGGGTTTATATAGGTAAAGGGGCTGGGAACAGATTGCACATTTTCCAATATGGGAAAACTGACCAAAAGTGTCAAAACAGCAAGAGCCACTCGGGGACCGCACAGACAACTTTCTGGACTGCACAAAATGGGGGAGGACCGTACAGGGCCAGTTTGGGACCGCACAAACCTTGTGCGGTTCCTAGGGGCCCCTGTACGGTCACCCAGGCTAGACCAAGGCCGATTTTTCAATTTTTTTGATCCTTTCTTGCTCGTTTCAATTTTCGAGTCCTTTTTGCATGTCCGCGGGTTTAGACAGTGCGAAATTCAAGGTTCACATCTATATAGATTAAATTAAAATAAAAAGTATTGGCTAGTATTCTTACTCCTTTCCCTTGGTACTTTTTCAAGACATGTCTGTGGAAAAAAAAAAAGCTTTAATGCGGCATGAAGACCCTAGTTTGGTGAGTTTGGTTTAAATTGACTAAGTATGTAGGACACATTTATTTCTCAATCATAATATAAATTTAGTGGACAGTTCTCAGCAATAGTGGTAATTTGGGTTCGTACGCTTGCCATTCCACAATCATTGAAGGTTTTTCTAATAAGATCAATATTCTTAATCAACTCATCAGTGCACCAGAAAGCAGGATGGTTGAAAATCAAAGCATACTCATTACTGGAAAATAAACCAAAAAAAATATGAGTCATAGTTGATAATCTACATAGTTATGAAATTTCCATTTTGTGTAAATGGGAAATGTCTATTATATAAAGAAGATTGGGAAATGAAATTCTTAATGTATCGTTAGCTACTTAATTAGCAATACTTATTTAAAGAAAAGAAAGGAAGAAGTTATGGCTCGAATTAGCACTACTTCTTGATAGGCTCGTGCGATGGAGATAAGTTCATCACTTCATCATTGTCATAAAAACCTTGATCAACCTTTTCATTAAAGTTATAAGGATCTTGGGAGTCATCCACAAGATGAATCCAGAGGTGATGGGAAGGATCGAACTTATCATCAGTTAATATCATAGTCTGGAATTCATTCCTTGGACGAAAGCCCTCGAGATGATACTCCTCCCAAATTTTCTTATCGGCATGGATTTTCTTGCAATAGTCAGCAGGAAATGCCCACTAAGGAGCATCAGCTTCTTCAGGAGGCCACAACTCAAGTGGATTAACATTGTTTTTACCACACATGAAGTGTTCAAAACTAATAAACTCACTATGATGGTCAAATAAATCCTTACAGAACGAGAAGGAATAACATTTGTAAATAGAAACTTGAGGACACACAGTCAGTTGAGTTTCTGAACTATGGTCATTTATAGCTGTATAAGGGCGGTGGAAAACCACTATAAATCGGAGAGTTGGAATTGTTGTCCAGATCATACCTCTGATTTTTAAAAAGAGAAAGTCTTCCCATTATTCAAGAGGTTTGAACCATTCTAAGAAAGTGGCTAGATGAGGATTAGCTCTACTATTACCTTATAAATGAGTAACGTAATTGAGTAAATGAAAAGGCTGAACTTCCACAGCGATGTGATAAAGGTGAATAAAGTACCACAGAAAACAAAGAAATTCTTTTGGCCACTGCCAAAATGAATCCATAGTGAAGTCTATGAAAGCGTAATCCTAAGGAAAGGATACTCAGGATGAATTGCTAGCTCTCGAATAAATTGAGGTCCATGCTTTCGAATGAGGAGAGACTGATATTTAAAGATTTGTTTAATGGCTAAGTCATGCAGATTTCTCTGAGTAATATTGGCTCGGAGTTTAGGAGGAAGGCCATTATAGAGAAAAGGATCAAGTCTAGAAGAAGATGATGCAGAGAATGCCATGAAACTAAGGTGAATAAAGTAAATAACTAGATGAAAGAGTAAGATGAACTCTTAAAACTTTGAGAAGAAGTAAGAAATTTGGTTGTGAGGTTGTTGAGACGTTCCTCCTCAATTTATAGCGATATGATCGACTTTCTCTAAGAGAATAAATGAGTATACGGCAAAAGACTCTCTTTAGAAAATTGGTCACTCTGAAGAGAGCCATTTGTCATGACTGGGAGATAAATACAATTGATGTGACTGGCTGTGCAACTGCAGATGATTTCTCTACCCAAGGTAGAAAACTGTTCATTTGCATGCGTCTGAGAAGGCTGAATTTGATTCAGAAGTGATCAGAGGAAAAGCAAGTCATGACCAGTCTTTTCAACAGACAATAGTATACTCTCACGTTAATAAGTTGACCATAAAGAAATGATTACAGTTAAGACCTTCAAATAGTTCAAGAAGACAAGGGTATTAAGGATATTTCCACTTTAGCATGGGTCTCAATAAAGTGACTTATATCTTGTAGGATATAAATTTTGAAAAGGAGAATCGTACGATATGGGAAGTTTTATTGAAGATAATGAATGAGTAAATTAAAATAATAATATTTCTGACAAATACATAATTCGGCGACAAATAAAGTGAAAGGATTGTTCAAACTTTAGAAGGAGCACACTATGAATAAGAAGTCAAAAATTTTAAAAGAAATTGAAGCAAATAATCGCTTTGGTTAAGTATAACCATGATAATAGCTATCATTCCTATATTGGAATGATTACTTGTAAAGCATTATACGGAAGAAAGTAATGATCTCAAAAGCTACTAGATAAAAATAAGAGATTAATGTTAAAGGAATAATAAGAATATATTGTCTTTTTGATATGTTAAATCTTTAAAATAAATAAGGATAGAGAGAGATATGCTACAGGCTATTTCTATCCCAACATAGGAACGAGTTGATCCAATATCTCACTTAGCATATGGAGAAGAATAATAAAAAAGTTAAGGAATAAAGAATTTGTAATAGTAAAAGTTCAATGGAAAGACCATAGTTTAGACTAATGTACATGGGAGAGTGAGCATATTATGCTACTCAAGTATCCCCATTTATTCTCTATGAAATTACATATGTGACTTGTATGATATAAATTCGAGGACAAATTTTCTATAAGGAGGGGAGAATGTAATACCCCAAATGTTCATGTATATGCTTCTACCATGATGTGTGAATAAATTATAAGTATTCTACATGTATTTATGTATTAGATTGATTGAGATGGAAAATTTGAAGTAAAATTTGGGTTATTGGAAAGTGGGTCCCATTCTCCACTAACACCTTATTTTATATATATTTGCTTATATCTAAGTTCATTGAACGTAGACACTTACTATCATTTCCTTTTCATCTTCAAAAGCTCTCAAAAGCAAGAGACAAAATGTTTTCTTCTTTCTTCTTCTTCATCTACATCTTCTTCTTCTTTCTTTCTCCATTGATAAGAGTAAATCTCCATCAAGAGAAAGCTTCAAAGGTAATGATCTAAACCATTTTCTTCATTTAGATATTGTATTATATGCTTGTTGCTTTGAGGGAGTTCTTCTTCTTCTTCTTTTTGATTTACCCAAATGGGTTTCTATAAAGGAAAGTGCTTTGGGTAAATGCTTTTAGATGATGATTTATAAACATGATTTGCAAGTATGATTTATAAGTATAGAGAGTTTGAAAATGGATTTCAAAAGAGGATTTCAAGTTTTCCCATTTTGATGATAATGGGTTTGATTAAATGAATTTTAGAATCCTTTGTTGATTTTATGTTTGGATTGATGATATGAGTTAAGTTTTGAGTATATTTGATGATAATGAAGTTGGGTTTAATTGGGTTAAAAGTTGGGAGATTTTCTTCTCTAGCAATTTGTAAAATTTTGCCCAAAAAAATGTTCTTTCCAGAATTGTCCCACCACTGAAGCCACCACTGGGGTTCCACCAGTGGGACAAGCCTAATTGATTCTGGACACTTTTTCATTGTCTCACGAGTGAAGCCACCACTGGGGTTCCACCCGTGGGACAAGCTTAAATGCATTCTGCCATTTGTTCCATTGTCCCACCACTAAAGCCACCACTGGGGTTCCACCCATGTGACAAGCATAAATGTGTTTTTAATTCTTCATTTGGCATGATGATTAGAGACATGCTTTCAACCAATATGAAATATGATTGAGAAAGGAATTGGACATTGGTCCTAGGTCTAATAGGTTCCAATAGAGATAGTATGTGAATCGATTATTGAATTATTGTTATTTTTCTATAGATTCTCCTAGAGGTAGAAGGAATGATGGTGATGGAGGATGTGACCATCATGTGTGTTTACTATAGAGATTGATTCAAGTCATTTTGGATATTGCATTGTCAAGGTGAGTGATACTTATACTATTATGATTGTGTTTTGAACCATGGGGCATTATTGCCTAATTTTTCATGAACTACCAAATGCTTATTGATTATTATTTAATTATCCTCTTTGTGATATCAATTTCATTGTATTCCTGAACTATGATTGAACCAAGACCATGCTTAATGTATGATTATGATATAAACCTCTAAAGAACTAATGCATGACTATGACCTATGATTCATGACCCATTTTGTATAAATATTCATGACCATGAACCAAAGCAGAAAACCCCAACTCTGATGTGGGGCAAGACATCAGACATTGTGCACAATATACTCCGTTGGATAGAGTAAAGTATCCAAGCTCTAACTAGGAAGGGTTATGGTGTCCTAGTCATGAGATTTGATCAATCTTGCGCAGAGATGAGGGTATGCTCCATTAAGAAGAACCTCTACCTCCCATGTTCATGATCAAATATGTTTTATGTCTCAGTTCTTGGTTACGCCTAAATGGCATATACTCATTCTCATGGGGAACATTAAGACATGTGAACCTCTACTCAAGTTATTGCTATTTCTGCTAAAGTATGACATGTACATGATGTATGAAACCTATGAACTATTGTTATTGCATGAACCATATACTTTTCTTGTGAGCCATCCTTGAATCACCAAGCCTCACAAGTATGGTAGTATAATCATTACTCACTACTTTTATCTCATTAGTGATTTCATTTTTCAGGTGAGCTATAGTTTATCATTTCGGTTTCCAAGGCGTTATTCTTTTCTAGTCCGTGGAAACTTAAGTGATTAATGTAAAGCTCTTTACCTTATATTTATGATTTGTAAAGATGATGATGTAAACCTTTAGATGCTTCATGGTAATGTAATGAAAGATGATATGACTAAATGCGTAGCGTTTTTAAGATATTATTTTGATTAATTTTATTTATTTCTAATTAGTTTCTAGTTGTTTTTATGTATTTTTAAGTCAATTTCAAGTGTAGGTTGATTACGGATGGAAATCAAGGAAATGATGCTGAGAAAAAGATTTTGAAGTGTTGCATGGCCCTGTAGATGATGACGCACGGCCCTACAACTCAAAACTCATTTTGCCTAAAGGTGCACGGTTGTGCAGATATGTGCACGGACGTGCAAGTCACATCTGGTTCTGTGACAACAAGAAAAAGGGGAATAAGTTGCATTTTAATGATGCACGGCCGTGCAGATCATTGTGCATGGTCGTGTGCTATCAAACGGGTCCAAATCGTGAATTTCTCTTCTTTTTGGGGTTTTTCAGTTGTTGGGGGCAAGAAGGGTATTACCCAACTCTTGTAACCCAAAGATATAAAGGAATATGCAGACCTTGAAGAGAGGAGAGAAAAAACCTAGTAGCCATCAGGCTCTAGGATGAGGCAACAAGCAATTATCATGCACCAAACCTTTAGATTTTCATTCTTTTTCTTTTCTTTAATTCTTTTGTATTCAAGATTGTGTAAGGTTTAGTTTTAGTTTTTGGAAGAGAAACACTTTTGAAGATAGTGACAACTCTTCAAGGGATTTCTTCTAGGGTTTTGTTTTCTCAACTCCATTTTTATTTAATTTCATTTATATTGCATTAATCACATGAATATGAATGTTGTTAATTTAATTAGAGTTTTGATTCTATTTCTCACCATGAAATGATTCTTTAATTCTAGGGTTTAGATGGATCCTATTGATTTAATATGTTTGTTTAGACGTATGATTTAGGAATTATATTGTCATTGTTGTATGCTTAATTTCACATATATGTGATTAGCTACCACTTATATGACCTAGGTATTAATTGAAGGATCGATAGATGAAAATTAATGCTTGATTAAAAGAACAATGACCTTAGAGTTTACTAATCAGAAATGCACTAAACCCTATGCATGCTTGTGATTAGGTTTAGAATTAATTTGATTTCTAATTGACCTAATTCGAAAGACACGTCAATTAGAATCATTTGTGATTTTATGCCATTCATTTGCATTTCCCTAAACATATTTATGGTTCAATTAGATTCTAATTAGCCGAACTCGAAAGATACGTTAATTGGATTCTAGTTAGGTCTTAATTAATTCTATGCATCATATTCATCATTAGGTGAAGTTGACATCCCTAGAAGCCTACCCAATCTTATTACATTCTTCTTATTACATTTCTTTGCTCTCATTCAAAATAAATTTAATTTTCTTGCAATCAATAGCCATCTTGATTAGAGTGTTTAGGATTGTGTTTGTATATATTGTTTATTGGCATTAGTAGGGTAGTAAGTTAATTAAAATTAAGCCCAGGTATATTTCCTCAACTTTGTGAGAGATTAACCTCGGGATGAACTCATTGCTATCTATGATACGATTCGTTCACTTGCGAGTATTTAAATTTGTATGATCTTAGACTAGATCAAATTTAAGTGCAAAAAAAGATATGTGTATTCATGGTACATGTATAGGATGAATATTCTTTTGGCCTTTAAGGCATTGATCTATGAATGATGTAACATGCAAGATGACTTAAGATAAGATTATTGATGAATACATGAGATATGAATCAAGCATGATATTGATGTATATGGATTAGCATGATTGGCAGGTTTAGATCTTGGAAGATTGTATGAGTTTGGATTACAGGATATTGATAGATGATTGTATGTCAAGGTTCCTACGGGTTTTCGGTGGCCTTATGCCTACCCATGCCCTAGGATCGTCGTGGCTCGAAAGTCGGGTCGTGACAAGTTGAAGAATAAAGGAGAATGAATTAATATGGGACTAAATGGAGGGGTGATGAGACAAAACTAAATGAAGGGTTAATTAGGTCAAGTAATCAATTTAAAATGTTCATTGGTATGGTTTTAACAATGATAGCTCTGGAAATAATGTTACCCTATGTCAAATTTCACATAATTTGTCTGCTAATATTGTTAGATATTGTATATACTATAGCATTTGCAATATTTATATTATTAGAGATATTGTATATATTATAGCATATATTCTTTAGTTAGTTACCATATTTTTATTTAGGCTAATTTTTAGGCTAAGATTAGTATAACTATTACTCTCTTTTTTCTTCCTAAATAGCAGGTTCTTTTTGTATAAATACTATGTTTTTATAATGAGAAATCTCAAGAATTGAGTTCCTATTTTTTCATATATTAGTTTTTTTTTTTCAGAAAATTATCCTAAATGATCTCTGTACTAATAAAAGAGATCATTTGTTGAGAGAGGGGTTGATATCTACTTATGAGAAGAATACAAGAATTTCAAGGGATGATTTTCGCATGGTGTGACTTAAGGGTACCAAAAGCTCAAGAGTATTTGATTTTTGAGCATATGAGGTCATAAGAGATTTTTATGGGAAAATTTGACCAAGAAGGCATTCAGATTCATCCCAAAGTTGATCCGTTGGCAGCCACCTAATGAAGGGTAAAAAAAAAAAATTCTAACTTTGTTTATTGGTTGATCATTTTTTACTAGCACAATACTAATCTGTATTTTTATAGGTATTTGAAGTTGAACTATAATGCCAAATCCATGGAAGGAGTGCCGATGACAGGGGGGCAATTCTTCATGACAGCAAAGGAAATGTCCTAAAGACATTCTCCACAAAAGAAAATGTTAAGCTCCATTCTCACCAAGCTGAGGTGAAGGCATGCTACTTGTCTATCAAGGCAATAGTAGATTTCTTGAATAGTAACCCTGCCTTGATGCCTCATGGGTTGATTGTGGAGGGAGATGCTGAGCAGGTAGCTTTGAGGTTCAAAGGACGAATAGGAATTAAAGCTCCTAAGGGACCTTATGCGTAAGTATTATGAAATAAATTGGGCAGAATTTATTGGTATGTGCTTTTAGGAGATTAGTCTATTCAAGAATTCATTTACTTAAAGGCCATTAATTGTTTGGAGGTTTTTAATTGGCCTTATTGGAGTTTTTAATAGATTCTATTATCTTGGATCTTATAGAGATAAGTTTTTAGGCTTTTGATTGGTTTTGCAATGTGCTTCTGTCTTCTTCATCGTATGTCAAGTGTTTTTGGCCATAATGATAAAGTTACTTAGTCCCTGATCTTCTTTTCCTTGCAATATGATAAATATTATTTGGCTTATCAAAAATAATAATAAATTTGTTGATTTCTCTACCAAATTACATTGAAATTTTAATAAACATTTTTGCATTTTTTTTTCAAAGTTTCATTGGACTTACTGAGGAGGACATTTGAAACGTTCGATATCACTAAGACAAGCTCAGAGTAGAATCAAACCGCTCACTTCCTTGTAATGAGGGCTTGGAACAAGGGAAAGGTCTCAGATGAAAAACTACGGGAAATCATGAACTTCGATTATAAAGGGAATTTCAAGTTTTCATAGGAGCAAAAATGAAAAAATGTGATCCGTATGATCCTTAGCTAAGTTTCTACTACCGACTAGCATGCCTCGTCTATTATAAACCAAAATATTTTCTGGCTTTATATCACCATGAACTTTTAATCCGAGATGAATAGCTCTGATGTCTCTTAACATTCATCTGCATGAAACTTTTGTCAAAGCATTAACAGATAGACTAATAATTAAAGAGTGAAGATTATAAATAAATAGATTTTTTAGGGTTTTTAGGGTTTTTTACTGTGTTTAGGATTTTTAAGGTATTTTAGGATTTTTACAAGTTTTTAGTTTTTTTTTTTTGAGTTTTTAGGGTATTTTAGGGGTTTTGAGTGTTTTTAGGATTCTTTAGTGTTTATTGAGTTTTTTTAGTGCTTTTAGGGTTTTACAAGATTGTTTAGAGGTTTTTATTATTTTTTACGATTATTTAGTGTTTTTAGGTTTTTTTTAGGGTTTTAAGATATTTTATGATTTTTAGGGTTTTTCATTGTTTTTAGGGTTTTTAAGTATTTTTTATGATTATTTAGTTTTTTTTTAAGATTCATGAATGCTTTTAAGGTTTTTTTTTTGGGTTTTTAGGGCGTTTTAATGTTTTTTAGAGTTTTGTAATATATTAGGGTTTTTAGGGTTCTGTTGTGTTTAGGGTTTTGTAGTGTTTTTAAGTTATTTTACGGTTTTTAAGGTTTTTTGGTGTTTTTTAGAGTTTTAGGGTATTTTAGGGTTCTTAGTGTTTTTAGGGATTTTTATTTTTTTTAGGGGTTTTAAAGATTGTTTAGGGATTTTTTAGTGTTTTGTGTTTTTTAGGGGTTTTGTAGTATTTTTAGGGTTTTATAGAGTTTTTAGGATTTTTTATGGTTTCAAATTTTGGTTTCATTCTCACGATCGACTTTATAGAAAATAAAAATAAAATAAAACCGTGTCACAAATTTGTCCATTAGCATATAGAAAGTGTAACAAATAAATCAAACAAATGAAGTAGAATATTATTGTATCATGATGCATGCATAAGAAAAAAATAAACCCCAAAATAATAGTGCTGATATTTGATAAATTTTCTAACTTGAGTGTAATGACCTATAGCAGTATGTCCAAAAATACTACTTCTCCAAAATGCCTGAAATTTTGAATAAGAAAGGAAAAAAAAAATTAGAATAAGAAATTTTTGTGCAATAATAAAAATTAAACCAAGAGGGAAAGAGAATTAAGCATATGTACCCTGCACATAGTTGACATCATATAAAAGTTTCATTATTTCTGGAAAAAACTAAGAAAAGGTTGTGTATAAGAGATCATCAATTTGATATATGGTTCTTACATCTTTCTGCACAAGTTAAATGTATCCATCATTAAAGATCTATATAGATTAAATTAAAATAAAAAGTATTGGCTAGTGTTCTTATCATTTTCCCTTGGTATTTTGTCAAGGCATGTCTGTGAAAAAACAAAAGCTCCAGTACTGCATGAAGTTCCTAGTTTGGTGAGTTTGGTTTAAATTGACTAAGTATGTAGGGCATATGCATCTTCCAATCACAATATAAATTTAGTGTACAGTTCCCAGTAACAATGGTAATTAGGGTTCGCACAGCTGCCATTTCACAATTATATATGGCGTTTCTAATGGGGTTTGCACACTTGTCATTCCATAATTATAGATGACATTTCTTATGAGATCAATATTCTCAATCAACTCATTAGTGCACCAGAAAGCAGGATGGTTGTAAATCAATGCCAGCTCATTACTAGAAAATATACCCAAAACAATATATGTCATAGTTTGTTAATCTGCATAGTTATGAAATTTCCATTTTGTGTAAGTGTTAAATGTCTATTATATATAGAAGATTTGGAAATGATACTCTTAATGGATCACTAGCTACTTAATTAGCAATACTCATTTAAAGAAAAGAAATGAAGAAGCTATGGCTTGTTTGTTAGGATTTATGGAGCCAAATTCTACTATAATTAGGATTCTAATCCTAATGGGTATATATTGAGGGTTAAATTCAATTATGATTGGGTTTTCTATTTTAATTATGTTTAATTAAATAGAACATATTAGCCTAGTAGGATTAAAATCATTAACCTAGTAGGATTAAGATTATCCTTACTACATCTATATAAGGGGGCCTAGGGAGCACTCTAGTTCATCACAAGATATCAGAGAATATCTATTCTTTTATAAAAGGGTGGGAGAGACTCAAAACTCAATGGTAGTTTTGTTTTAAGGTTGTAGTTAGTTGTCCATAGATTAAAGAAGATGTTTTTCAATAAAGGGTGATTGAGTAGGGTCCAAGAGTGACTTTTAGGGAGAGAAAATCCAGGAGAGATTGTCTTCTTGTAACGTTTTCTTATAGGTCACTACATGAAAATCTATACCAGCAAGTGGACGCAGCTTAAGTTTAAGTGAACCACTATAAAATTTGTGTGTGTTGTTTTTGTTTGTTCCTTGTTCCCTATCTAGTTTATTTCTTAACAACTGGTATCATAGCATTTAGTTCGTGATAGGGTGAGCATGGCCAGTGAAGACATCAAGTCACATGGCATAGGTGTGAACCCTTAATTTTGCACTTTTCTATACCGTATGATGTGTATTTTTGATAACACAATGCGATCGCAAGTGTACGAGTCGCTCAAGTAATAAAGAGTGAATAAGTTATCGTTCCACAGAGGACAAGGATCAAATATTAGCTCAAATGTCAATAGTTGTTTAGTGAATCCAATTGTTGAATGATAATTAAACTAAAAGTAACTAATTAAATTGAAGGATTTAACTAAGAAATAATGAAAAAAAATTGCAAATATAATCAATGATGGGAATGACCTAGATATTGAATCCTCCTAGACTCGACATGTACTTCATGAATAACAACTCAATTTAATCAAGCATTAAACTGGATTGGTGTTCTATAAATTTAAGTTGATACCTCTCTCAAGCGCATCAATCCCTAATCGCTAAATAAAAATGTGAGGACTCTCGTCTCAAACATAATTAATTAGGTCATGCATTAATAATAAAGAACAATGA
>CATKHJ010074301.1:0-20946 GCA_949750685.1 Vernicia montana | reverse complement strand
ATATATATATATATATATATATATATATATATATATATATATATATATATATATATATGTGTGTGTGTGTGTGTGTGTGTGTGTGTGTGTGTGTGTGTGTGTGTGTGTATTTTTCTGTTGTATTGTGAGTGTGAGTATATATCATTTAATTTAAAATGATCATATATAATTATATTTAATCAATATTATATACTCCCTCCCTCTTTTCCTCCTTTATATCTAACGTTTTAAAAAATATTTGAAATTTCATTTAATTGTTACTTTTATACAATCAATAAAACTTAATTTTTTGTGTGTTAATTTTACTCTTATCCTTATCAATAAATAAATTTTTAGATTTTCAAAAACTAAGGGTACGTTAGTCTCCTAAAATTAATGCAAATTAATTATTTTTTAATCCAAGTGAAATTTTTTAAAACGTGAGATATAAAGAAATGGAGCGAGTATTATTTAATATTATATTATTATATTTAATAATAATTTATTGAGATCAATCAATCTTCTTATTAATTAATTTATAAAATTTGACATTAATTAATTTAGAATCAAATGAAATCAAATTACAAAATTGATGAGATAGCAAGTTATGGTGAAAACCTTCACTTAATTTTAGAATATATATATATATATATATATATATATATATATATATATATATATATATATATATAAGGTTATATTTTTTAAATAAATATTCTAATATTTTGGGTAAAATGCATTCAAGGTCACTAAATTTTATACTATTTTCTAATGTGGTCATTAAATTTTAATTTCTTATAATTTAATCACTAAACTTTAATTTTTTTTCACCAATGGGTCACTAAACCAATTCAGATGAAGAACTGACTGGAAAACTGACGTGGCATTCCACGTCACCTGCAAATGTTGACTAAACTGGACACGTCAGCTTGTCACGTCAAATATATTAAAATTGTATGCAAAGTCACTAAATTTTGTACTGTTTTCTAATTTGATCACTAACCTTCAATTTTTTACAATTTGATCACTAAATTTTAATTTTTTTTCACAGGCGAATCACGAAGACAAATCCGATGAAGAACTCACTGGGATTGACTTCAATCAGCTCATCTAGACGCCATGAATACAAAAACATGAGTCACTCGCACTCACTATCCACTTTTTCGCCGAAAAACGACCAAAAGCTTCAATGGTCTCATTTTCCGATCTCCATCTCTGCTCAACCTCAAGCGATGAAATAGGTACTGAAATGAAACTCTAGATGCGGGGAGTTGAATGATACTAAGAACTCTCAAAACCGTGGTTGAAAATGACAGAAATCATTCTTGGATGTGTCGGATTTGTCTTCGTGACCCTCCTATGAAAAAAAATTAAAATTTAGTGATTAAATTATAAGGAATTAAAAGTTAGTGACCAAAGTAGAAAACAGTACAAAATTTAGTGACTTTATATGCAAATTTTAATACTCTGACGTGGCAAGCTGACATGTCCAGTTTAGTTAGCATTTGCATGTAACGTAGAATGCCACCTCAGCTTTCTAATGAGTTTTTTTTTTTTTTTTATCTAAATTGACTTAGTGACCTGTACGTAAAAAACAAATTAAAATTTAGTGATTAAATTATAAGAAATTAAAGTTTAGTGATCACATTAGAAAACTGTCTAAAATTTAGTAACCTTTGATGCATGTTTTTCTCCCCGAATTTAAGATTACAACTCAGTTGGCAAAAAAAAGAATTTAAGATTGCAACTCCGCACACTCAATATGTACGTTAGAAAATTTACTTTTAGATGTTAACCTTAATAAGATTTGAGTTCTAATATAAAAATTGAAAAATATATTCATTTGTGGACGAATTAATCCTTGAGATTTATCAAATTCATTTTTATAAATTTTAATAATTTACAATAAACACATTTAAAATTATACTTTTTTTTTTGGTTGAGTTTGATAATAAAGTAGTATTACGTGTTAGTTTTGGCTTATGATATTAAGTCCATATTTATTATATGGTCATATCAAATAGGATAATATTAGGTGACACAAATTGTATAAAAAATTTTTGACGCAAACTAATATAATTTGAACATATTATATAATAATAAATAAATAACAATAATTATTCTTATTTTACATTATAAATTATGTAAAAAAATTACATAATTATTTTTTTTTTTTTGTGTGAGACTCAATCTACTCATTTAGAATTACCTTATCAAATATTAAGCAAATCAATAAAGGACAACAAAGTCAATCATTGGGATTAAGATTACTTTATTAAATAATTACTCCATAACAATGCATAAGTAAAGAGATCTGATAATAAACGGGTCCTTAATGGTGGTGTGAGAGTCATAGATTACACTACAGACTTATCCTCACATCAGCCACTGCATTGGCCTTAAAATCTCATCCATTCAATCCATAATCCATTTCCTACCAAAAAATCCCACTCTACCCACCTTTTCTCACTCCTTCTCCTGCAAACATCCATTACTACAAAACACCTTCTTTAATTACCCTTCCCTCTCTTTTTTCCTCTTCATTCATTCTTTAACATTGCCAGCCATGGCAGCTGCAGTAACTGCTGCAGTCTCCTTTCCCTCCTCCAAGTCCACTTCTCTCTCTTCAAGAACCTCTATCATAGCACCTGAAAGAATCACCTTCAAGAAGGTAATAGAATAATTATGTTTTCTGGGCATGGTATTTTCGGTTAGAGAAGATGGTTCTTGGGTTTTGTTTGTTGCATTGTAATTGTTTGATGGAGTGCTTATGAGATGGGTTCTTTTCATTTCAGGTCCCTGTTTATTACAGAGATGTTTCTACTGGTGGCAGAGTGGTTTCTATTAGAGCCCAGGTCACCACTGAGGCGGAGGCTCCTGCTAAGGTTAAAAAGGAATCTAAAAAAATGGAGGAAGGTGTGATTGTTAACAAGTTCAAGCCTAAAAACCCTTACATTGGTAGATGCCTTTTGAACACTAAGATCACTGGTGATGATGCTCCTGGAGAAACTTGGCACATGGTTTTTAGCACTGAGGGTATGAACTCCAAATCATATGCTATTTTTTTATTAAATCAATAATCAATAGAGTCCTAAATAGTTAATTATATATGAGACTTTGATTAATTCCTTTGAACTAATTAATAATAATTGTTTGAATTCTTGATATATTAATGCAAGTGGCTATACAATTGAGACATTAACAAATACATAATGCTAAAAATCTATTAAATAATCTCTTCTTTATAATGTGTTTAGCTGATTCATTAATATACAAGTTGATCTTGTTGAGTTGAGTGGTATTTTTGGTTTTGCTTAGGAGAGGTTCCCTACAAAGAAGGGCAATCCATTGGGGTAATTGCAGATGGTATTGATAAGAATGGGAAACCTCACAAGCTTAGATTGTATTCAATTGCAAGCAGTGCTCTTGGTGACTTTGGGGACTCCAAAACGGTAAGCTTCTTATCCAATTTGATTAACAATTAGCTCCACATTTAGTTTTCATTAATTGACTGTTATTCTTGAATTCATGTGAAATTAGTATATTAACACCACTTGTTTTGAAAAATACCACTTTAGTAATATTGAATTGATCATAATGTATTCCACCTGTAATCCTTTCTTAATTTATTGTTGCTTTTAATTCATTTGGTGGTCTAATGTGATCAACTTTGTTCAGGTTTCTCTTTGTGTGAAGCGGCTTGTATACACCAATGAACAAGGAGAAATTGTAAAAGGAGTCTGCTCAAATTTCTTGTGTAAGGTTTCAAGCTCTTTCTATTGAACAGCTTTAATGATATTCCCCTGAATTTAGAAGGAAATAGCCTATGTTAAACATTCTTCGCCTATATCTAATGGGAAAAAACTTGTGAGAAGGCTTTAGCATTGTATCAGTAACACTTTAGCTTTGGATTCATTGCATTTCAGGTGACTTGAAACCTGGAGCTGAAGTAAAGATTACAGGACCAGTTGGAAAAGAAATGCTCATGCCAAAAGATCCCAATGCCACGATCATCATGGTAAGCATCCACTTTTGACGTAGTAAGCGACCTCAATATCAAGCATTTCAATGGTTATCCACTGTGGTTAATAGTACTGCTCAATTTATGATTCCAACATATTAATTCGTGTACTTGATTTTGTCCCTTCAGCTTGCAACTGGAACTGGCATTGCTCCTTTCCGATCATACTTGTGGAAGATGTTCTTCGAGAAGCATGAGGACTATAAGGTAAATCAAATGACACCATGTGCTTTTTTTTGTAATCATTGCATAAATTAACTCGATTCTTTTGATGCTCTTTAGTTCAATGGTTTGGCATGGCTCTTCTTGGGTGTCCCCACAAGTAGCTCATTGCTCTACAAGGAGGTGAGGCAAACAAAAACACTAATCTAATTGTGAATGAAATGGTTACATAAATATTAAGAATGAAACTGAAATTTCCCATGCTGAATGGACAGGAATTCGAGAAAATGAAGGAGAAGGCCCCTAATAACTTTAGGCTTGACTTCGCTGTGAGTAGAGAGCAAACGAATGAGAAAGGAGAAAAGATGTATATCCAAACTCGCATGGCTCAATATGCAGAAGAGCTCTGGGAATTACTAAAGAAAGATAACACTTACATCTATATGTGTGGATTGAAGGGAATGGAAAAGGGAATTGATGACATAATGGTGTCATTGGCAGCTAAAGATGGTGAGACATAGATCAATTTGATCGAACTAAATCGATGATTTATATGAAACTTTGCCTCTTAATTTAATTTTTGCTTTGTTTTTAAGGCATTGATTGGTTGGAGTACAAAAGGCAATTGAAGAAAGAAGAGCAATGGAATGTGGAAGTCTACTAATGCGCGGTTACTTGTACAAATTATCTCCTCATTTTTATCATTTCAAGCAGTCATCTCATCATCTTGTAATGATATGTTTTACATGCATTGTGTAGATAGGTAATGTGACTCTAAATTTTTCACAAAAAATTTTTCACCCTTTTATAAATGAAGCGATTGTACTATTATGGCTCTCTTGTACAAGTTCTTATTTCTAGAGGGATCATGGATCAGACAATAAATGAAAGCCAATTTCTATCATGATCTATTTGAATAAATGGTCATTTGAAATAAGTATGGATAAATCATTAAAATCAAATTTCAAATAATGATTAACAATCTAAATGAACTCTCAAATCATTGTATAAATGATTGCATGTAATTGCCTGCCTTATTCACTTGAACATTTTGAGAAATATATTGAGATCACTTAAATATTAAAAGCCAATTTCTGTCATGATCCGTTTGGATAAATGCTCATTTAAAATAAATATGGATATCAAACTTATAATTTATAAAGCGTATATATAGTATTTATATTAAAGCATCTGCCTTTGCTTCTTTGCCTTTTTCCACACCATTAATAATCTATATATATAAAATAAGAGTTGCTTAGAAATTTTTTAATTATGTATAAAGTAGCAATTTTAAAAACTTTTATTATCTGTGAAGTAACTCTTCTAAAAACTAAATTATCTTATTAATTTTTGAACTTTATCAAATTACAACTAGGAAATTAGTAGAGCCATTTTAACTTTATCATTTATCAAGCAATGGTGAAGAATAAAAATGATCACTATAAATTGCTTTTTGTCATACTTGCAGCAACCATAGACCTGTGAAATCTGAGATAATTCTACTAATCGACTCGGAAAAATGATCACTGTAAATGGTCTTTTTAATCTTGTTACTGAGTGATAATGAATTATGATGATGTGGTTTTAAATTTTACGATTTACATATATGTTAACTGAATAATTTCTTAGTTGTTGGAAAATTATTTTTGGAAATTTCTGTTAAGAACTCTTATTTGATAATGAAATCTAATATTATTATAGTTCTGGGAATAATGAGAATTTCCCCTATTACAATCCAAATAAAAGAAAAGGAAATTTTATAATGCTAGCCCACAATTTCTATATAAATATTTAAAAAGAAAAAACAAAGATAATATTGGTATTTGTTTTGATATGTTTGGCATTTTATCACTTTGTGGCATTATTAAGAAGAAAAGAGAAGACATCTTAGAAGTAGCATATACTAAATTATTTATGCAATTCAGTGAATCGTCAAAAAAAAAAAAAAAAAAAAAAAAAAATCTGCATTTTGAGAAGCGAGATTTTAAGGCAGCAATGACAGATTGGGCAATATTGCATATGCTAAACATCCCAATTTGGCACCCCTTGTTTCCTAGGCGTTTAGATAGGTGTCCTGCTTAACATTCAAAAAAGGGTAAAAAAAAAAAAAAAGAAGATACTAACAGCAGAAGATGCTGCTGCTTTCTAAGCATTATAAAATACTCTATGAAATCCTCCAAATTGAGAAGAACAGAACAAGAAGAAAACATGAAGCTATACTAACTGATGTTTCATGAATATGATCCCCTCAATGCTCTAGACTGATACAACTCTAATCTACTTTTTGCCTTCGGTAGCAATGAACGTAATGTTTCATCTTGAGTCATGTTAGCCTGCTTCGATGCCTGCTCTAGAACAGTGAGTACCTTAGCCTCCATAAGCCCATCATCCTCTGGTACATCCAAGACAATGTAACATAGGATCAGTAGTGCTGAGAGTTGCCTGAATTGATTACCATATTGTTGCACATGCTCGACCAAGTGCTTTGCCCCTCCACTTGTTAGAATTGCCTTGGAGTTGTCAAGGTGAAGATAGTTATCTGTGCAAGCAAACTTGGTGAGAGCATTTAAAACCTCCATGGAAACTTCATCTATTCTTTTTAGATACTGAACCAAAGGGTCAATTATCCTTGTCTCTACCACTCGAAATGTGTTTGCCAAATTACCAATAGTCTTGATGCATGGTTTGAGGATTTCAAAATCATTTTCTCTTCCTAAAATTTTTATGAGTTGACCAATAATAGCTTTCCAAAGAGGTGAACTAGGTTTGAATGCAAATCTTCTCAAGTCAGGATCTTTCTCTGCTACTGCTGTAATCTCCATCAATGCCATGGCTGAATTGCATTGGACATCTTTTGATCCTCCTTTGTCTAAAAGTTCCACCAAGCACATCAGTGCTCTTGATTGGGTGATACTGCGTGATACGGAAGAGTTGCCCTTGGCAAGGTGTCCTAGTGCTCTTGCTGCCATTGCTTTCATTCTGCTCTTGGTCTCTGGGTTTTCAAATTTCCTATTTTGCTCATGATCAGTTAGACTTGGATTCTGCTTTTCATTATCATATTCCTCAATCGCCTTGCTCATATTCAAGTGATTCCTTGCCATCACAATTGCAAGCACTGATGTGGCTTTGTTGATAACAATGGCATTATGAACATCGTCTTCAACCATCTCGAATGCAAGGTGGTCAATGAGTAGGCGGGTTACATTGCTTTGGGAAAACATATCTTGGCATTTGGGGTAATTTGCTGCGAATTCTGACACAGCCCAGGCCACCTCAGCTTGAACCTTCATACAACCTTCTTTGAGGATTTTTAAAAACACCAAACAGACACCAGCATTAATAATGTGTTCAACACTTTCCGAATCATGTGCTAGAGTCGCAATTACTTTTGCAGCAGTCTCTTGATCTTCAGTTCTGATGCCTTCTTGCAGCAATTTCAACATAGGGACAGCCCCTCCTTCATTTATGATCAACTTCTTCAACTGATTACTTTCTTGAGAAAGAAAAAGCAATGAATGTGCCCATAATGATCCATGTTCTTGTTGTGAACTGTCATAAAACTTGGCAATAAGAAACCATATTATCCAACGATTAAGATCACAAAGACGATCAAGACCGAGATAGCGCATCACAAGACCATCACTATTCAGATGAAAAGAACAATCCAGAAGATCCAGACGACCCAGAAAATCCAGACGACCCAGAAGATCCAGATGATCCTGAAGATCCAGACGATCCAGATTCTTAATAACAGAAAGAAGATAATATGCTACTTGAGATCCTTGAAGTGATAGACGATCCATATCAAATATATAATTGGGTACAATAAACAAGTGTAAAAGTAGCATAAGATCAGAAATAGAATTTTGTAGTTGGCGAAAAATTGGTGGGAAGGCGTCAGCAGGGATTATGGTAAGCATACGCTTCCTGAGGCTATCTATGTGACATTTGAGAACAAGAGAAAGGGCCTTGTCGAGGACTTGTTCAGTCTCACCGATGATCTGGTTTATCGGCCTTTTGTAAGATATAGAGCTTTCTTCGGAAGTCAGCGTTTGGCGGAGGAGCTTTGCAATCTCTTGAGTATGTAACTTGAGTTCATTCAAACTTTTTTTGAAGGCAGTAGCCAACTCTGCATACCTTATCACCTGGTCTGCTAGTTTTATTGGTTTTGCCAACATTTGATTCATAATGAGAGAAAAGATGGTGTATCACTATCAGGTCAAACCAGAGAATTAATAGAATTGCTCCTTAAATTGATCTATGTAGAATTTCCACCTTAGCTTATAATTATTTCACAGTTTGAAATATTCTTAATCACTTGCACTTTTCACAAATTTTGAATAATAAAAGGGAATTAGTATGGATGTGGAAGGCTACCAGATCTAGTTTGTTGGCTTGTATAATTGGCCATTGATTATTCAATATTTGTATGAGGAAAGTTTGCAGAAATTAATGTAAACGAAGACTTTCATTGCCATTGCAGTCAATATAATCATCCAATCCTCTCAGAGAAAATTAAAAATATATATATCTTAAATTTCAAATTCATATCCGTGCCTTGACCCATCAAGGGATTAGGTGAGCAATTGGCATGGCATTAGTCTCAAATGCGAGATGATCTACGAGCAACTGAATTATATTGCGTGACAAGGCAAAATTTTCTTGAATCATACAACAATTGGCTGCAAGTTGTGAAATAGCGCAAGCATCCTCTGCTTGAACCTTGACAGGAGGACCTTCTTTCAGGAGTTTCACAAACTCCAAACAAACACCTACATCAAAATTTTGTTTAAGCATTTTTTATGGGTTTTCTGAACTCCATGGGCTTTCATGACAGTATTGGGCTTCCAGCATCATTGGGTAGGCAGCTTCGTCTTTTCAATTTAGGCCTAATTTAATTGTGGGCTTCATCTTCACTTTTTAACTGAGAATTTTATAGAGATGCCTAAAAAACAAAGAACAAGTTTACTTTCATGCGTTCACTCCAAAATTCTTACTTTACAAGCTACCCTCTTTTTTTTTCTTACTTTTATACCCTTCTTTCTAAACAAACAAAAAAAACCATACCAACTGTAATAAAAAAATCAGTAGTTTTGAAGATTCAAATCGAAGAAACTTTGGGCAAAACTCTGAAAAGTAAATCCAAATAGAAAAAGCTAAAGAAATAGAAAGATTTACGGTTTTTTGAAAATTCATTCAATTCAATTGACAAAAAAAATCCAATTCTTCAATTGTTTGAGAGGTAATTCGAATTTCATACATATATTTTAGTAAATTTTGTATTATTTTAACTGTCATTGCTTCGAAAATCTTTAAAGCGAATAGATTATATGATTTTTTTTTACGAACTTAAAAGATATAGAAGATGAAATTTCAAATATAGAAAACTAATGATATTTTGTACCAAAACTCAGGAAATTGTATATCATGGATGTATATATATATATATATATATATATATATATATAGGTATATCATAAGTATATATTTTGGAAAAATTTATTATCTTGAACTTTATAGTGTTTATTTGATATATATCTTAGAAAATTATTGGATATTTAGTATTATAAAAATATTAAAGAATATAAGAAGAATACATCAAGTATATATCAGATATAAAATAATATATATTCTAAAAAAAATTAAAAATATCTCAAGACTCACAGTAAATAATATATCTCAAATATATAATGAGTATATTTAAGGTATATGACAACTTGATTCTTAATCAAGTATGCCTATTTAGATTTTAAAATCCATTTTTTTCTTTTATGATTTATATAGATATGGACACAATACCTATTTTTGTGCATCACAGTAGACATTGGGATGACAATATAAAATGTGTTGACTTTGATGTAACAAGTATACTGATATCAAAGAGTAGCAATTTTCAAAACCTGTTAAAAATAATGTCAACGCAATTCAAAATCAAAATGAAAGAAACAAAAATGCAAATCCGCTATCAAGTAAAAAATAGTTATCCAAATGTTCGTTTTTAAAATTGATATCAAATGAGTATACTCACACCAAATATTCGTTCTTAAAATTGATATTCTAATTCAAAATGATATTCATTCAATATATTTGGTATATATTTAGTATATTTTAGTCAAACTTGAAAGAATTAAATTGTTGCTTGATTCATTATTTCAAAATTTGTAAAAAAATATAGCATTAAATATGATTATAATGACAACAAATTATATACCCCTAATATATTTTAAGTATATAAAGAGTATATGCTACTATTAAAAATACAATTTCTCTCTACTTAATTTTTTCTAGAAATTATAAACCGAATCTACAATTTATTTCAAAAATACGACTAATTCTCTACTGAAAAAAAATAATGTAAAAAGAAAAAATAATTATTTAGAAAAGAAAATTTGAGAAAATATTATACAATAATAAAATGATACAAAATCAACTAAATATCATACAACAATCAACCTGTAATCAAACACAAATCAACTTTTGATCAACCAAACAACAATCAGTATTTTACTAATACTAACGCTAAAATATGCAAAAACTAACAATTAACTTGTAATCAAACTGTAATTAACCTGTTATCAACTAACAATCAACCTGTAATCAACTACAAATCAATCTCTGATTAGTCAAAAGAAAACTTAATTCTCAAGTTGTTCCATTATCTTTCTCAAATTGCAGTATTTTAATAATAATGCTGATTTTTAACATACAAATTAAACCAATAAAAATTAAAAACAAATAAAATGTATTAAACTAAGATAATTCTTCTCATATATAAACAGACTGTTAAGAATATAAAAATATTTAAAAATTACATAATAAAATATTAAATGAAGACACTAAAAACAAAAAAATAATAATAATATAGCCAACAAAAAAGCTTTCCAACCACCCCACTTAACTGTATCATGACATCAATTGGAACAACACCTATTAGGTTCATCTATAAAACATGAAAAATAAAAATTTGAAATGACCAAAATTAGGAACAAGTTGACACCAATTAGGAACAACTCCTATTAGGAACAACTACTATAAATACTTGGTCAAACTAATAGTATTTCAAGGAGTTGTTTCTTAAATTCTAGGAGTACCTGTATCCTTAGATTGGTCATTTCAAGGTGGTGAAGTTTGACCAAGTATTTATAGTAGCGGAGTTTTCAATTCCACCACAATTGACATAATACCACTCCAGACACTTTAACGGTGTCAACTTAGTATCAGAGTAACCTCGATTTGCTTGTGGATTAGAGTTCAAAGTATCAATCTATCAATATTTTCTTTCATTATTCAAAAAAAAAAAAAAAGAAATTCATTTGCTGTCATTTTTATTGCTTGAAAACAATACCAAAAAAAAAAAAAAAATTCATACATGAAGTTTTAAACCTCATGCAAAAAACTTTTTTTTTTTTATCAATTACTGAAACACCACAAATCACAACAAAAGCCATTTAGTGTCATTTTTTTTTCTTGACAAAGAATAAAAAAACAAAATTCAATTGCAGCAATTTTATTTTGCTAAAAAAAAAATATAATTACCAACCTTGATTTGAAAACCACCACAAATTGAATCAAAACTCTCCAAACCCAACCTTGCCAACCCACCACCATAGCCAGTTCCAAATAGTCTCCTACAAATAGCACCGAAAACAACATTCAATCACTTTCTTGCCCACTTATTCATCTCAGTTTTACTCAAGGATTAAAAAAAAAAATAATAAATAAATAATAGAGGAGCAAAAAAAAAAAAAAACGGATCTGCAGCTTGATGGAGTAGCAGTACCTGGAAAGAATATATTTGAAAGAAAGTTTAGAAAAGGAGAGTAGAAGATATAAGGGAAGAAGAACGCGAAGAACTAATAATAATAATAATAATAATAATAACAAAAGTGAAAGTTAAAAAGAAAAGACCAATTTTTTTTTTTTTTTTTGTCCCAAAAAGAAATAGGACACGTGGAGCATCTTCAAAATTCAACAAAAGGACAAATTATATATATATATATATATATATATATATATATATATATATATATATATATATATATATATATATATATATATAAGTGAAAGGTATATTCTTTATATTTTTTTTTTCTTTGAGTATATTCTTTATACTTTGACTAGGGAATAGTAATATCTCCAAGTATTTTTTTTAACGTAATTCTCTCTCTATTTTTTTTTAATTTTTATATTTTGATTATTTATTTATTTGTAAGATGCTAAGATTTTAATTTGAAAAAGGGAATATAAAAAAAAATTTAAAAAAAGGAATATTAAAAAAAAAAAGAGTCTATTTTCTTTATAAAAAAATTATTGCAAAATGCCACCTCGACGCAACCGACAAAAGCCTGTTCAAGATATCACTATAAAAGAATTGCAACGTTAGATTGAACAGCTCTAACAACGGCTTGAACAATATGAGCAACGAGAAGAACAAGTTCGTGAGTCTGGAGACGAACAAGAAGCTGAGATTAATCCTTTTCATAATCTGGCAAGTGATTCATCTAGAGAAGAAGCAGAACCACGACCCCGAGCACATTAAAGGAGAAATCAAGATCAAGACCATGGAGTGAAAGTGGACATCCCAGATTTTCAAGGACAGTTAAATCCAGACGATTTTATCAAATGGATGCATACTATAGAACGAGTCTTCGACTATAAAGACATTCCGGACCACCATAAAGTCAAGATTGTTGCTATCAAACTTAAGAAAAATGCTTCAATATGGTGGGAGAATCTTAAGCACAAACGAGAACGTGAAAGAAGAAGTAAGGTCACAACCTGGGAGAAGATGAAAAGAGAACTTCAACGCAAGTATTTGCCTGATTATTATAGGTAAGATATCTTCATCAAGCTTCACAATCTTTAACAAAGAAATATGCCAGTTGAGAATTATGCTGCAGAGTTTGAACAACTCATGATGAAGTGCGACATCAACGAGCCGGAAGAACACACTATTGCTAGATTCCTCAAAGGATTGAAGATTGAAATTGCCAATGTTGTTCAACTTCAAGCTTATTGGACACTGAATGATATGATCAAATTAGCACTGAAGGTAGAACGTCAACAAAAAACTTTTAGATGGAGTAGAATAGGGAGTGTAGCTAAGACCAATACTCCTAACCAGGGGAGTATTTCAACAAAGCCATCATCATCCACTACCACCACCACCAAGAAGGATACTGAAGCAATTGGTAAGACACGTGGCACAACTTCTAGCAATAATTCCAAAAAATGCTTTAAGTGTCAAGAATTTGGCCACATTGCATCCGACTGTCCAAATCGAAGAGTAGAATCATTTGTGGAGGAAGCATAATGTGAGGAGGAGGAGGAGGATAAGAATGAAACCTTATAAGAAGACGACAATGAGATCATTTAAGCAGATAATGGTGAGATGTTTGTCGTACGTTGTGCTTTGAACACTGCCATTGTTAAATAAGAAGATTGGTTACGCCACAATATTTTCCATACCTGATATACTTCACATGGCAAAATTTGTGATGTCATCATCGACAGTGGTAGCTGTGAGAATGTCGTGTCAACAAAAATGGTGGACAAGTTGAAGTTGCCTACTGAAGATCATCCAAGTCCATACAAGTTAACTTGGTTAAGGAAGGGTAACGAGATCAAAGTCATGAAGAGATGTTTGATTGAGTTCTCCATTGGCAAGAAGTACTAAGACAATGTATGGTGTGATGTTATCCCTATGGATGCTTGTCACATACTATTAGGACGGCCCTGGCAATATGATTGTCATGCTATACATGATGGTTTTAAAAACACTTATTCTTTTACCAAAGATGGCTAAAAGATCATATTAGCACCATTAAAGAAAGAATGGGCTAGTGACTTAAAGGAAGAAAGCTGCAATCTAATTTCTAAAATAATGATTGCCAAAGTTCTAGAGGATACCAAGATTGCTTGTGTTCTTATCATCTTGGAAGAGAATGAAGAAGGAAGCACCATTTCAAAGACCATCCAGCTGCTTCTTCAGGAATTTGAAGATGTAGTTCCAGAAGAAATCCCATCCGGATTGCCACCTATGCGAGATATTCAACATTGCATTGATTTCATTTCGGGAGCTGTGATTCCAAATAAAGCAGCATATCGAATGAGTCCGAAGGAGCATGAAGAGTTACAACGCCAAGTGACTGAACTCATGGCTAAAGGATTGATAAAAGAGAGTGTAAGTCCTTGTGCCATTCCAGTCTTACTTATTCCAAAGAAAGATGGATCATGGCGTATGTGTATTGATAGTCGAGCTGTGAACAAAATTACCATCAAGTATCGCTTTCCCATTCCTTGACTTGATGATTTGCTTAATCAACTACATGGTTCGACAGTCTTTTCGAAGATTGATTTGAGAAGTGGATACCATCAAATTCGTATGAGACATAGTGATGAATGGAAGACTGCCTTCAAAATAAGAGATGGTTTGTACAAGTGGATGGTTATGCCGTTTGGACTTTCCAATGCATCAAGCACTTTCATGAGACTTATGAATCAGGTATTTCGACCTTTTATTGGAAAGTTTGTAGTGGTTTATTTTGATGACATTCTGGTGTATAGTCAAGATGAAAAGGAGCATTTAGAACATCTTCGACAGATCTTTGAGGCTTTGAGGAAGCAAAAACTATATGCCAATCTCAAGAAATGTCACCTTTTAACTGATAAAGTGATTTTTCTTGGTTATGTTATCTCAAATAGAGGAATTGAGATGGATGAAAGCAAGATAGAAGCTATCGTCAACTGGCCAACACCACGATCACTTCATGATGTTCGGAGTTTTCATAGCTTAGCATCTTTCTATCGATGATTCATCAAAAATTTCAGTACTGTGACTGCTCCAATCACAGAATTGTTGAAGAAAGATAAATTTGAGTGGACACCAACTGCTCAAATTTTTTTTGAAACATTGAAGCATAAAGTAACAGAAGCTCCAGTTCTAGCACTTCCAGACTTCAACAAAGTTTTTGAAGTTGACTGTGATGCCTTTAATGTGGGCATTGGTGCTGTTCTTAGCCAAGAGAATCGTCCAATTGCTTTTTTCAGTGAGAAGCTTAACGAGACTCAGAGGAAATACTCAACATATGACAAGGAGTTCTATGCCATTATCCAAGCCTTAGATCATTGGAGACACTACCTATTGGCAAAAGAATTCATGCTTTATTTTGATCATGAAGCCCTTAAATACCTCCACAGTCAGAATAAGCTTAAGGAACGCCATGCCACATGGAGTGAATTCCTCTCTGCCTATCAATACGTCTTAAAGCATAAATCAGGTACACAAAACAAAGTTGTTGATGCTTTAAGTCACTGTTACGCATTGCTTTCTACACTTCAAGTTCAAGTAATTGGGTTTGAAGTTATAAAAGAGTTGTATGAGGATGATCCAGACTTTAAGAATATCTGGAAACACTATTGTGAAAGATCTTACCGCCAATTTCATTTGCAAGATGGTTACTTATTTTTAGGTAATCGACTGTGCATTCCTCAATGTTTATTACGTGAATCTATATTGATAGAATGTCATAATAGAAATCTTGCTGGTCATTTTGGTCGTGACAAGACATTAGCTCTTGTACAAGGAAGCTTTTATTGGCCACATTTGATCCGAGACATAGAGCGACACATCAAAAGGTGCAAGGTTTGCCATATTGCCAAGACTCGAGGTTAGAACACAGGGCTTTACACACCTCTACCTGTCCCTGAAGCTCTTTGAGAGGATGTTAACATGGATTTTGTTGTTGGTCTACCTCGCACACAAAGAGGTAAAGATTCAGTCATGGTTGTTATGGATAGATTTTCCAAAATGACTCACTTTGTACCATGTAGCAATACCAATGATACGATATACATTGCTGATCTTTACTTTTGAGAGATTGTGCAACTGCACGGGATTCCAAAGACTATCAGACCGTGATGTTAAATTTATGAGTCATTTCTAGAGGACCTTATGGAGCAAAATGGGAATAAAACTTTAATTTAGTTCAGCAGCTTATCCCCAGACAGATGGACAAACAGAAGTAGTTAATCGGAGTTTGGGAAACTTACTGAGAAGTTTTTTCAGAAAAATATTTAGCAATGGGATTTGATCTTAGCTCAAGCAGAATTTTCCTATAATAATTCACCAAGCCAAACGACAAGTCGAAGCCCTTTTGAAGTAGTGTATGGAAAAAGTCCTATCACTCTAGTTGAACTAGCTCCTAAAGCTACTCAACGGCGATTCAGTGCAGATGCGGATGAAAGAGTGAAGTAGATCAAGAAATTGCACGAACAAGTTAAAAGCAGCATTCTAAAGCAAAATGAGCGATACCAGAAGCAAGCAAACAAATTTCCTAAACCTGCTGCTTTTAAAGAGGGTGATTTAGTATGGATTCGCTTGAGAAAAAAAAAAAGATTTCCACCAGGACCACATGCAAAGCTAAAACCTAGAGCAGATCGACCTTTCAAAGTAATTAAGTGAATTGACGAAAATGCATACAAGGTTGAACTTCCTAGAGATTACAATATGTCAGCTGCATTCAATGTTGCTGATTTATCACCATACTTTAAAGATGAGGACAAGTCAGACTCAAAGGTGAGTCTTCTTCAACTAGGGGAGCATGACACATGAGTGTCTAAATGAAATGCATGCATACCAACCAAAGACACCCATTGTCAACTAATACCAACCAATGACTTATCACCATTAACAATTTTCAAATAATTTGTTCAACTACCATGTGTGCCAGCCTATTTTGTCAATTTTTCTAACTTAAAAGTTATATAATTTAGATGTAATAATGCTTATAAATAGGCTTGTAAGTTTTAATTTGAAGGAGAGTTCAATTTTGAGAAATACAAACAATAATTCTTCTTTCTGTAGAAGATTTTCATACTCTAAGTGTCAAGAATTCATTCTTGAATTCTAGGAGTATCTGTATCCTTGGATTGGTCTTTCCAAGGTGGTGAATTTTGACCAAGTATTTTTCGTAGTGGAGTTTTCAATTCCACCACAATCGGCATAATACCCCTCCAGACACTTCAACGGTGTCAACTTCCCAAAAAATGTTCATAGTGCCTGAATAAGGCATATCCAAAACAAACTTTTGGCATAAGCTAAGGTGTCACTCAAAAAAGGCATCATTATCAATTAATAGTAGACAACTCTCTCTAAAATATATAGTACCCTCTACTTTTCAAAAATCAAGAGTTCAACATGTCATTCACATTCTTGGTTTCTCATACTCACCCCCATATGGTAATTAAATCAGGTAATTAAAGATATTTTAATTACTGATTTCTCCTCGACATTCCTTTCTTCATAAAACATTGATGAGTCTGCAAGAGGTGCAGGAAGTTGTAAAGTACCCAATATGTATTTTACTTTCATTTATGTAAATTAAAGAAAATTGAAATGTAAATATAGTTAATAAGAACAAAAACAGCTGAAAGGCTTTTAGCTTGCCACAAAATTCTGGAGAATGAGTTCAAATTTTTGTTTATGACAAGCAACATCTGAGCTTAAACTGAAGCTCTAAAATCTTAACGTCTTTTGTCTTGCTACAACTAATTAAGAAAATCATTATCTGCTAAAAATTTGGTTGTTTCCTTCAGTTTGGTCTTATGATTCTATGGTTGTAGATTTATCCTGACGACCATCGCCTTCGTCCCCAACATTGTATCGAACACAATTAAGTCCTAGCTAATATTTCACACTTGAGCAGCGAAATATAAAGGGTGGTGATGGTAATGATAATGATAGTTTATTGGTAAGACTAAACAGATCTGGAAATGAATTTCAAATGCTCAAATAAGGAGTATTCTTAAGTTTATGATTTTTCCCCAATTTCACCAAAAAGGGAACCAAAATTTCTAAATCAGAAAAAAAAGATTTAAAAGTAAAGCCTAAAGCCAAACTGATTAGATCTAAGAACCCAATTTTAAAGTCAGATAAAAACCTAGCATGAGTATCCATAAACTTAGCTCCTTTAGCAGCTATCAGAATATCGCAAGAGAGCACGATTTTGGCCAATTTACCATTTTATGACTTTTTTTGTAAAATATTTATCATTTTAGGTGTTTTTTTAAAGTATTTCAAATTTTAGGTGTTTTTGAAAACTAATTCCAATTTTAGGTGTTTTTAGGTGATAACTTTATTTTCTTAAAGTTATTTTACCTGTTTAAACTCAAATTTTGGTTCCGTTCTTAAGAATTTAATAATATTATTACTTATTTTGAGAAATAAATAATTCTAACAATTTATAAATAAATTATAAAATATTTTTAGTATTTTATTTTATTTTACATATCAAAATGACATTAATGATAGGTGATGATGTCATAATAATAATGATGCAGATAATGATGACATGATATTAATAATGCAAACAATGATGTCATGATATTAATGATGCAAACAATGATGTCATGATATTAATGATGCAAATAATGATGTCATAATAATAATGATGCAAGCAATGATGCAAGATGGTGGAAAAAGAAGATGAAAATTTCCTATAAATAGGCATTACCACCCCTCATTCAAATCATCAATTCAATCATTCATCATTCAATCAATTAGATAGATTTATATTTTCTTAGTTTTATTTCTTTGTATTTTCACTTTGATCAAGAAGAGAAGTTTTGGAGCTCGTGTACGCCAAAAAGTATATCCAAAAAGATTTCTTCATAAACTTTTATTTTTCAATTCAATACTAAGTTGTTATTATATTTTCTATTAGATTTATTGTTAATTTAATTGTTTCTTTCTTCTTAATTATGAGTAGCTAAATTTCTTATCTAGGATTTAGATGTAATCTCTTGATTTTCCTATGACTATCTTTGTTTGATTGATTTAGTTTTGATTATTGGAATTAATCTTTTATCTTAAAACTTAATTCTTGTGAATAATTGATCACTATTTGCACGTTTAAAAATATTATGTGAAGTAGCGAGAGTGGAAGCATAATATTAGTTCATTGATATATTAGACCTAGGGAATGTGTTGCTTAGAGATAAGAACACTCCTTTGTGATTATTTAAAAGATTTCCATAAAACTTAATGAGTTTGTGTTAATTGCTTGTAATCACGACAATAGACATAAGGTTAACATAAATACTTGTATTGTGTTTTGAGAAAGAACATCATATAATTTAGGGAAATCTAATCATTAATTCTAGTAAAATTAAATCAATCTAGAAAACATAGAAAAATCATAGGTAATCAATTGATGAAATCTAAATCCTAGATCTCTATCATTTATTGAATTTGTCTGTTAAATTTTCTTACATCTGTTTTAATTTTCTTTTTATTTATAACTAAATTGATTTTCTAAATAATAGAGTAATCATACTTTTTTGGTAATTGTCAACACTTTATTCGCACACTATTACTTGCCCATGATCTGTACACTTGCAGATTCAGCACAACAAGTTTTTGGCGCCGTTGCCGGGGAAGGCGACATTGTCAATATCAATAAAATTGATATAATCTATTACTTTAGATTTTTTTTATTGTTATTATTATTATTATTGTTGTTATTATTGTTATTGCTATTATTATTGTTATTAATCTTATTATTGTTATTGTTTTTATTTTTATTTTTATTGTTATTGTTACTAATCTTATTATTGTTATTATTATTATTGTTGTTGTTATTATTGTTATTGTTATTAATCTTATTATTGTTATTGTTATTGTTATTGTTATTGTTATTGTTATTTTTATTTTTATTTTTATTAATCTTATTATTATTATTATTGTTATTATTATTGTTGTCGTCGTCGTCGTCGTCGTTGTTGTTGTTGTTGTTGTTGTTATTACTTTTTACATATCCTTTAGGTGTTTATGAGAAGCGATCCAACGCAAAATTAGAGGAATTAGATCCTGAAATCGAGCGTAGGTGTAAAGTTTTGACTAAAGCCAAAAAGGAGAGACTCAGAAAGGTAGAAAAAAAAAGAAAAAAAAAAGAAAAAGCCAAAGAGCTGGAAGCTTTGAAAGAAGAAGGAAAATTTGATCAAGAAACTTTTGAGGAAGAAAGAGAAGGAGAAGAGATGGCAAACAACGGAGCTAACAGGGTACTGCGTGAGTTTGCCGTGCCAAGCTCGGTTATGCGGTCTAGCATTGAAAGGCCAACTATTACAGCTAACAACTTTGAGATCAAACCATCACTCATACAAACGGTTCAACAGTCTCAGTTTGGGGGAGGTATTATGGAGGATGTCAATGCCCATTTAGCAAATTTTCTAGAAATTTGTGATACAATCAAGATGAATGTCGTTACTGATGATGCCATTAGACTGAGACTTTTCCCATTCTCTCTCAGGGATAAGGCAAAAACTTAGCTAATTTCTCAAGCTCCAGGGTCAATCACTACATGGGATCAACTCATAGGGGTTTTTCTTGCAAAATATTTCCTACCTGGAAAGACTGCTAAACTGAGGAATGACATCACTAGTTTCACTCAGTTTGAAGGAGAGACTCTCTATGAAGCTTGGGAAAGATTCAAGGATTTGCAACGGAAGTGTCCCCATCATGGTATCCCTGATTGGTTGATAGTACAGACCTTCTATAATGGTCTCACTACTCAGATGAGAAGTACTATTGACGCAGCTGCTGGAGGAGCCCTCATGAACAAGAACACTGCGGATGCATATGTCCTTCTTGAAGAAATGGTAGCCAAAAACTACCATTGGTCTAATGAAATAAGTGTGATAAAAAGAGTTGTTGGTGTTCATGATATGGATGGGTATTCTTTACTTGCCTCAAAGGTTGATGCAATTGCTAAGACTCTGGAACGAGT
>CATKHJ010074298.1:0-12570 GCA_949750685.1 Vernicia montana | reverse complement strand
GTGGACGTAGGCTTACGCTGAACCACGTTAAAAATTGTGTTCTCTTTGTTTGTTATTATTTTGTTATCCAATTTTATATACATCTCTAAATAAATATTTAACCGTGTCATGTGTCAAAATTCCCAACAGAATTAACAGCCTTATTTGTCAGACCTTTATCTGGACTCCAGACTTAAGCCATTCTGTGTTTCATTGCTAAAAAATTAATAGCTTTGTCAGTTAAGAACCTCCCAACCAGGCAGAGATATGGGTTTAGGGCTGCTTCAGAAGACCCCTCCCTTACGCCATCAAGTTGCATTTCCTCGTCTTCATCATCATAGAGGGACAAATCATACAAACCTACCTCCATTGTCACAGAAAATCTATACCCTCAACTTTCACCCGTACACCATGAGAATAAACAATACTCTCTACTATGAGAGAAAAACAATACTCTCTACTAGGAGAGAATAGGATCATGGCTTTAAAATATATTGTAATTTAAAATTTTAAGGATTAAAATGTCAAAAATTCAAGTATCTCGTTATTTTTTTTAAGAGTATAAGAAATGAGGCATCATGAATTCAAGTTGTTCATCTATGAATTTTGTAAGAGTTATTAAAAGTGTTAATATTTTTTTATTATTTAATTTTTTATACCATCATTGGATTTTTATTTTATTGTATTCTTCTAAATTCATTTTAATAATAATTTCAAAAAAATAACATATACAAAGAATAGAAGATATTTAAAAAAAAAACACAATAAAATTTATACCCTTAAAAATATATTTATACTTCAGTAGAGCACTTGCTCCACTCACAAAATATATATATGTAATATGTGTAATTAGTTACTTAAAATTTTGAAGAAAAAATATCATTTGGTTTGGAAGTTTTATTATTAGGGATTTGTGGAACTTTTTTTAACAAAATGGGTCATGTGGTATCACTCATTAGCTGATGCACGATTTTATGCAATGCTACCGCAAGTGCACGGGTCGCTCAAATAATATAGAAGTGAGTGAGTTATCATTCTACTGGGGGACAATTAACAAGTACTAGCTCGAATATTGATTGTTGTTTAGTGAATCAAATGGTTTGGGTAATGATTAAATTAAAACAACTAATTTAACTAAAAGACTTAAACTAAGAAACAACAAGTAAATTACAAAAGATATTGATGATGGAAACTACTTAGATACTGAATCCTCCTAGACCCTATATGAATTTCATGAACAGTAACTCAATTAAACAAAACAATGAATTGAATTGGCATTCTACTAATCTAGATTGAAACCTTTCTCGAGCGAATCAATCCCTAATTACTAGATAAAATGTAAGGACTCTCATGTCAAACATAATCAAATAGCTCATGCATTAAGAACAAAAAACAATAAACCAAAGGATCTTTTAGGTCTATCTCTAGCACCCCAATCAATCCTCAACCCTTATGAATGTTCAATTCTAGTTAAGCTTTCTCAAGATAATTAACAAGAAAACAATATCTAATTAACAAGCATGCAATTGCTAATTAGAGATAACAATAATAATCACAAAGATAAAACAATTCAATGAATGATTTAATTGATTAAAAACTATTCAATCCATACAATAGAGTCTAGGATTCATCAAATATCTAGGTACATGGGAATTTAGTTCATGATAACTGAGAGAAAACAAGAACAAAAGAAGAATGAAACAGAAATCAAACAATCCATGTCGAATGATTTGATAATCTCCACTTTAATCTTTGATTCTTGGCTCCCCTTGAAGTACTTGGATCTCCACCTTCAAATCTAGCTGCAAACCCTTGATTTTTCATTAGAGAAGTCTTCTCTAATGATAGCAATTCGGATCCCCTTTGATTTCTGTCTAAGTTCAGCTTTTATACCTCTGAAAAATACCCTAACATGGCCAGTGACACAGCCATGTCGCTGGGTGTGTCGATAGTCTCTATTCACGAATAAGTACTCGGGGATGACACGAGTAGTGACACAGCCATGTCTCTGGGAGTGTCCATAAAAAAATTGCCCAAAATTTCTCTGTTCCATGATTTTCATCCGTGATTCCGGTCCAAATGACCATGGCAATCCAAAACATGAAGAATTCCTAAAAATTACTCTTAAAGGCATTTGAACGAACATATTAAACTCAATTTGACAATAAAATATGCTAAGAAACAGGGGTAAAATATCATCAATTATGCACTTATCAAATTCCCCCACACTTGAGTTTTTACTTGTCCTCAAGCAAATTAAATCATAATAACAATTAGAAATAAAATTTCCCCTCTAGAGTCAAAATAAAAACAACAAATTTGGCAACAACTCTTATCAGTAAGGCTCAAAATTCTCAATCAAAAGCTAATTCTCAAAAACAATAGTCAAATCAAGAAATTTCCAAGACAAATTCTACAAACCTGAGGCCTAAATTCTAGAGTTAGAAACTTGAGCAAACAATTCCAAAGCAACAAAAGTTAAAGAAAAGTAGAAGTTTTGGGATTTTCTCCTAGGCACCTGACTATTCCATTGATTTTCACTTTAAAGCACATTTACTTTTCAGCTACTTAAGGAGCCCCGACTTGTTTGAATCGTCATACTAGCCTTTTGACGCGAAGATAAACGTTTGTAACGCCGACCCCCAGTTACTTAGTTAGAACCACGAATCCAAATGGCTACTAGCACTATTCATAATCTCAACCCTTTTGATTAAAAGAGTCAAGAACAACGGAACATGGGAAAAAAAATTTCAAAGCTCCTTAATTTACACAATTTCCTCTTTTTTTTATATATATGAAATAGTCAAGAAACCTAGGATAATAAATGTTTCTAACTAAGCTCAACTCAAGTAACTAATAGAATAAACTGATGCTAAAAAATGTAATTAAGGTTTCAAACTCCAGGTCCACAGAAAAAGTCATTTCAAATTCCTAATTATGACTATCATATTCAATCCTTAGCAAATGATCAAGTCAACCGAGCAAAACATCAACAAGTCATTGTCATGCAAAAATTGATCATCAATTATGAACTAAAGAGGGATCATTTCAAATCATACCATTATTACAATCTAGCTTGCTTGAAACAAGACAGGGCAACAAGAATGAATAAAAGAAATAAATAAAAGAATAAATAAATCATTCAAAAAGTAAAACCCCTCCCCCACTCTTAATACACACATTGTCCCCAATGAGTGTAAAATAATCAAAAACAAAAGAAGAGAGAGATATAACTGCCCTGTCATTGCCATGAATCTAAATATAGGAGTTCGGTCCTCGAAGCCTTGCCATGTCACATTAAGCTACGGACCGAGAGACTGTTATAACAAAATGTGAAGATCCACAAAATAGAACAAAATAAATAATAATAAAAAAAGGAAAAAAAAAGTATGAGTGATAATTTATAAGTACAGTCATCCAAAATAAAATAAAAGTACGAAAATAAAAGAAATAGTCCAAAAGAAGGGATAGAAAGAATGGACTAATCATCCATCTGAACATCGTCTCCCTGAGTATCATCAGAGGCATCCACTACCTGTGGTGGTAGCTGGAATGGGTGAGGTGGTGGCTGTGAGGGATGGAACCCTTGAGTCCTCAAGTATTCTAGCATGGACTGCTCGAACCATATCCGCCGTGCTATCTCATGGTCAAGGGTCGCCTGAAAAGAAGTATAGTGGCGCTCCATGGACTGCTGCATCTGCTGCTAATAAAACAATAATTTTTTCTAATTAATTTCTAAATTCCCTAGCTGACTCTCAATCCTGCAAATCTAGTGCTCAAACTTTATAGGTTTCTGATCATCATCCTAGACTGCGTCAACAGAGTGGCGCCAATCTCTGAAAGAAGGCATCTGAGTAAATGGTGGGACGAAAGGGCCAGCTGATGAATAGGGTCCTGCAGTGGTGGAAGGACCAGGAATGTCAGTTGGCTGAGGCTGAGGCATACTAGGAGTGGGAAAAGGAGGGATTGGCTCAGAAGTAGTAGGTGGTGCCTGTGGTTGTAGCTCGACAACCTTTTCTCGATCTAATCTCTTCAACGTATCCATACCTAAAAGTTTGGGCATCCCATCCACAATCATAAGAAGACAACCATCTAAGACACCCAAAGCACGAGCCAACCTTGTAATATACATGCCACCATGCAAAGTACCGAGCTTCCATTTCTTCAACTGCTCATAGAAGTAGTATGTGAGAGTGTAAGCTATACTGCACCGAACCTCGTTAACTATGCAATTCAAAAAGAATAAATCTCGCAATCCAACCACTCTAGTGCTGCTCTGTCAGGCTAAAATAGTGTGGGCCAATAGCTTGTGCACCACCCGATGAGGAAAATATTCAAAATTTGATGCTTTAGATACCTTAGCCACATATTTAGCTACTCTCGAGGCAAATACCTTCTAAACTCGGGCAAGAATAACATCATATTCCAGAAAATCTACCTCAGACTGAAGATACCCAGTGGTCTGCACCTCCTCTGCAGAATATAACCATAAGTGGACTCCGAGCTCACTAATGCTAATGTGAAATCGTTGCCCACCCAACTTGAATTTCATAGTCGGCTCGGTAATGGAAATCTTGTCCTTGTTGAATTGGAATGTGCAGTAAAACTCCAGTGTCAACTCTCTATAAGCTGGCTCATTTATGGCAAAGAATTTTTCCCATCCCTGTTGGTTGATCAAACCCTGGATCTCATCAGCAAGTTTTGCTTGCTCCATAGCATCCCAATCTAATACCCGAGCAAGAGACCATTCCTTGTTTCCCAATAACTCAAACCTCTATCTTTCCTCTGGGACTGAGAACTAAATACATTTGTGATTAGGCATGAACGTAGATGTCAGAGCAAGTGCGGGTCGGCTTAAGCTACCGTCCCCTCTAGTCCTTTTTGCGAGTAAGGTGTTCTTTTTGGAAGCCACTTGTTTGCGAGGTCCCATTATCTGTAAAACAAACAACAAAACCCACACAAAACAACTGTAATACCAAAAATAAAGGTTAGGGTCATTGAAATATCGACATTATTACGGCATAGCAACACATTCAAAAATTTTGGTACCACAACAAACAACTCAAAAGAACTAGCAAACCAATAAAAATAACATTGAATAGTAAAATCCACACAATTAAGCCAAACCAAACCACCAAACACATAGGCATGCGAAAATACAACCAATGGGTTATGGAAAAATGACTTAATCAACCAATAATTGAGAAATATAACTTCAAATTGCAAAAATCTCCATAACCCAATGAATAAATCGAAGAAATTGACAATGGGTTCATACATAAAGGTTTAGATACATTTGAACATTAACCCATAGCAAACTTTGCAAAATAAACTATATTTAACACTAAAAGCAAGCCCAAAACACAAACCCATAGCAAATTCGTGAAGTATACAACACAAATCTATCAAACCTATGAATAAACCCTAAGAAATTGCAAAAGAAATTGAAAAAAATGGTGTTATAACTCAAACCTGGAGATTGGCAGTGAAGGTTGCAAGATTTTTGGAGTAAAATCGAGATAAAAACCTTCTCAAATCAATAAATGATGGTCGAAATGCCCTTTAAAGTGTGTGAGTGTGTGATTTTGAGTGAGAGAGAGCAAGAAATTTGAAAGAAAATCGTATAGAATTGAAAGAGAAAGAGAAAGAGAAAGATTATGTTTATAAAATGATCGGGTCTATTTAAAAACCCGCTGGTAGGGGCAACGATACACTCGTATCAGTGGGCGTATTGAGCCTGCCGTGACACAGAGTAAATGATACGTGCAAGGATACGAACGTATTGCTGGGCGTATCATTCCTTCTGTTTCTCATTTGTACAATACGAGCAGTGATATGGGAGTATCACTGGGCGTACCAATCCTTCTGTTTCTCATATTTACAATACAAGCAATGATACGAGAGTATCACTGGGTGTACCAATCCTACTGTCTTCAAACTTTGCAAAATAAATAATATCTAACCCTAAAATCAAGCCAAAACACAAACCCATTGCAATTTCTTAAAGTATAGAACACAAATCTATCAAACCATGAATAAACCCAAAGAAATTGCAAAAGAAATCGAAAAATATGGTGTTAGAACACAAACCTAGAGATTGGCAGTGAAGGTTGCGAGATTTTTGGAGTAAAATCGCAATAAAAAACCTTCTCAAATCATTGGATAATGGTCGAAATTCCCTTTAGGGTGTGTGAGTGTGTGATTACGAGTGAGAGAGAGCAAGAAATTTGAGAGAAAATCGTGAAAAATTGAAAGAAAAAGAGAAAGATTATGTTTATAAAATAATCGGTCTGTTTAAAAACCCACTGACACGTGCAACGACATGCTCGTGTCCGTGAGTGTGTTAACCATTATGTAATTTTTGAATTTTAAAACAAACGACATATGCAGTGACATGCTCGTGTTTGTGGGCGTGTCGTAGCTACTGTTTCTCAAACTGAATGACACGTGCAGCGACATGCCCATGCTAGTGGGTGTGTCACTTACCCCACAACACTTAGTCAAATTTTCCAAATTTTTCTCTGCAGATTTAATCTACCATAAAAACCAACACGTCCAATCAATGAAAAATAATAAAAATCAAAGAAAAACAACTAAAATAATGAAAAAAAAGAACATAAATTAAAAACAATAAAATTGGTGGGTTGTCTCCCACCCAACGCTTCTTTAACGCCGTATTAGCTGGGCGGTAGGAGTGATTTCTCACCAATAATCTTGGAGATATAAAATTTCCTTCATCTCATTCAACTCTCCTCCTAAGTACAACTTGAGCCTTTGCCCATTCACCTTAAAATCCCGCTTCTCAGGATGATTTATCTCAACTGTCCCATAAGGAAAGTCTTCCTTAACCGTAAAAAGGCCAGACCAACGAGATTTCAACTTACCTATAAGAGTCGAAGCCTTGAATTGTAGAGTAATACCTGATCTCCACTTTGAAACTCCTTCTTTTGCTTAATACGAGCATCATGCCATCTCTTGGTCCTCTCCTTATACATCCTCGCATTATCATAGGCTTACAATCTCCACTCATCTAGCTCATTAATCTGCAGTTTCATCTTTTCACCTGTACTAGCTAGATCAAGGTTAATCTGTTTAATAGCCAATAAGCATTATGTTCTATTTCAACAGGTAGATGGCAAGCCTTTCCATACACTAGCCTAAATGGCAAAGTACCTAAGGGAGTTTCGAATGCAGTCCTAAAAGCCCATAAAGCATTGTCCAAATTCTCAGACCAATCCTTTTGGGATTGCTCTACAGTCTTCTTAAGAATTCTCTTGAGCTCCCGATTTGTGTTCTCGACCTGACCACTAGTTTGGGGGTGGTAAGGGGTAGCCAACCTATGTGTAATGCCTAGCCTTTTGAAAACCTTCTCAAGCTGAGCATTACAGAAGTGGGTGCCCCTATCACTTATGATAGCTTTCGGTATACCAAATCAAGAAAACATCTTTTTCAAAAATTTAATCACTACCCTAGCATCATTCTTTGCTAAGGCTTGAGCCTCAGGCCATTTAGACACATAATTAATAGCTACGATAACATATTTGTTACTAAAAGAGCTGGGAAACAGTTCCATGAAATCGATGCCCCATACATCAAAAACTTCACAAACTAAAACTCCATTTTCGGACATCTCATTACGAGATGAGATGTTTCCAGTCCTTTAGCAACGATCATAACGTTGCACAAAATCGTAGACATCCTTAAACAAAGTGGGCCAGTAGAATCCTGATTCAAAAACTTTTTGAGTAGTTCTACTGGCTCCCATATGTCCACCAGCTGGTCCGGCGTGGCAGTGATGAAGAATGCTCATTGTTTCAGGCCATATCATGCAATGCCAGATCATATGGTCCTTACACAATTTAAACAAATAGGGATCCTCCCAAAAGTAGTACTTCAAATCGAAAAATAATTTCTTCATTTCTTGATAAGTTAACTCTTTTGGAAGTTCCCTCACAACCAAATAATTCGCAAAGTCAGCAAACCAAGGTATTTCAAAGTTCAAATCACTTACCATACCTACCATGGAGTACAGCTGCTCGTCGGGAAAATGATCATCAATGTCTCCTTCTTTAAGTCTCTCCAAGTTTGGGTTCTCCAAGCTAGAAAGATGATCTGCTGCAAGATTTTCAGCTCCCTTTTTGTCTTGAATCTCCAAATCAAACTCTTGCAGCAATAAAATCCACTGAATCAACCTTGGCTTTGTATCAGTTTTTGCAAATAAGTACAGCAAAGCCGAATGGTCTATATAGACTATCACTTTTGACAAGATTAGGTATAAATGAAACTTGTCAAAAGCAAAGATTACAGCTAGTAACTCTTTCTCTGTGGTGGTGTAATTGGCTTGGGATTCATTCAAAGTCTTGCTTGCATAATAAATTGTTTGAAAGTGCTTCTCCTTCCTTTGACCCAAGACTGCCCCAACTGCGAAATCACTCGCATCGCACATTAATTCAAAAGGTAGATTCCAGTCAGGGGCCACCATGATAGGAGCATGGATCAATTTTTCCTTTAGAGTCGTGAAAACTTTTAGACACTCCTCATCAAACACAAAATCCACATCTTTCTCAAGGAGTCTTGTCAAAGGACGGGCAATCTTAGAAAAATCTTTTATAAACCTTCGATAAAAGCCCGCATGCCCCAAGAAACTTTTAATTGCTTTGACCGATGTGGGTGGTGGTAGCTTCTCAATGGTTTCCACTTTAGCTCGGTTTACCTCAATGCCCTTGCTCGAAATCTTGTGTCCCAACACGATTCCCACTTGAACCATAAAGTGACACTTCTCCCAATTCAGCACAAGGTTTGTCTCTTCACTTCTCACCAACACCTTCTCAATATTCTCCAAACACCCATCAAACGAGTCACCATACACCGAGAAGTCATCCATGAATACTTCCATAATGTCCTCAATCAACTCGTCGAAGATTGCCATCATGCACCGTTGAAAAGTTACGGATGCATTACACAGTCCGAATGGCATCCTTCGGTAAGCAAATGTCCCATATGGACAAGTGAAAGTAGTCTTCTCTTGGTCTTCTGGAGCAATAGGAATTTGAAAATAGCTCGAAATACCATCCAAAAAGCAATAGTACTCATGCCCGGATAACCTCTCTAAGTCAATGAAGGGTAATGGAAAATGATCCTTCCTGGTTGCATCGTTCAGCTTCCTATAGTTGATACAACACGCCAACCAGTAATCGTCTTTATTGGGATAAGTTCATTATTTTCATTAGGAACCACAGTCATCCCTCCTTTCTTAGGCACTATCTGAACTGGGCTCACCCAAGAGTTGTCTGAAATGGGACAAATGATTCTTACATCAAGTAGCTCAATCACCTTAGCCTTCACCACATCTTTGATCTTTGGATTTAGTCTTCTCTGGGGTTGCACTAAGACTTTAAACTCATCCTCCATAAGTATCTTATGAGTGCAATATAAGGGACTAATACCCTTGATGTCTGCTATCTTCCAAGTTATAACCTCTTTGTGTCTTTTCAACAACTCAATGAGTCTAGCTTTTTACTCGGAAGACAAATGGGCATTCAGAATGATTGGCAGCTTTCTACCCTCCTCCAAAAATCCATACTCAAGGTGATCCGGGAGGGGATTAAGTTCCAAGATGGGTGGATCAACTACAGAGGGCTTCATCTTTTCCTCTTTGGGCATTTCAATAGTCTCATATGCCCGACTTTTGAATGGTTTTCATGCATCAAGATAAGCTAGCTACTCTATTGTCTCCCGATCCTCAATATTATCTTACACCAAACACAACTCAAAAGGATCCTTGGAAACAATGTTAGTAACAAAATTGATAGTTTCATGCTCAATAATATCATTGCATGAATTTAACTCATCGAGTGCAAGTGGGTGCTTCATGGCATTTGCAATATGAAAAATAACTTTTTCGCTCCCCACTCTTAGGGTCAATGTACCATCATGGACATCGATAAAGGCGCAGGCTGTGTTAAAAAATGGCCTAAAAAGAATAAGTGAAACATCTGCGTCCTCATCCATATCGATGGTGACAAAGTCATTGGGGAAAATAAATTCCCCCACTTTTACCAACACATCCTCTATAATACCATGATGGTGTACTACCGACTTATCAGCTAATTGAATAGTCATATGTGTTGGTTTAGGTTCCCCAATACCTAATTCTTTAAACATCTTGTAGGGCATAACACTTATGCTAGCCCCCAAGTCAACTAATGCACTCTTAATTTCCAGATTACCTATAAAACATGAGATGGTAAAACTACTAGGATCTTTTAATTTCTTAGTTAACCTCATTTGCAAAATTACCAAACTCTTTTTCGATAAATGCACCAATGACACCTATTCAAGCTTCCTTTTGTTAGAAAGAAGCTCTTTAAAAAATTTAGCATATTTGGGCATTTGTGATAAAGCTTCGGCAAAAGGAATATTAATATGAAGTTGTTTAAAAAGTTCTAGGAACTTACCAAACTAAGCATCGATTTTGTCCTTATGCAATCTTGCTAGATATGGCATTCGAGGTCAGTATTCCTTTACTGTCGGGGTAGGCTCTTGTGTTGCTTTTTCTATCCCTGTTTCCACTCTTGCCTTCTCTCCCGATACAACTTCATTTTCAGCTTCTTCATTGGCACCTAGTGCCTCAACTTCTTTCTCAACTACTTCCTCTTATTTTTTCTCAACACCAACATTGATTTCCTTTCCACTCCTCAAAGTGATTGCCTTTAGCTGTTCCTTTGGGTTTAGCTCAGTGTTGCTAGGAAAACTTCCTTGTGGTCTTTCACTGAGTAGCTTGGCAATTTGACCCACCTAATTTTCCAAATTGTGGATAGAGGCCTGTTGATTTTTAAGGGTGGTCTTAGTTGTTTGGAATCTATTTTCTAAAGCAGTTACAAACTTCTCCATCATTTCCTCCAAATTACTCTTCCTTGGAGGAGCTGCTTGTTGGTGTTGAGGAGCTTGGAATCCCAATGGAGGTTGCTGAAATCCTGATGGAGGTCTTGGATTGTTCTGATTATTCCAGGAGAAATTCGACTGATTTCTCCACCCCGGATTATATATGTTGCTGTAGGGGTTATTCTGCTGCCTTTGATGTCACATCCCACTTTTGGAATATGACGGTCCTAGGGCATGGGTAAGCCTAAAGCTACCAAAAACCTGTAGAACCCACGCTTGCTGTCAAATCCAATATGGTATCATGTACTAACCACAAATAACACATACAAATCTTCCCAAGATCAGAACCTATTTAACATCTACTCACTTCACACTATGATCACAATTAATTAATTTATACCAACCATCATTCTTATTTGTCAATTAACTTGTACATATTCCTTATCATTTTATTAAAAGCTATTCTTAAAAGTCATCAATCATCATAATACAACATTCATTCATAACATTACATCTTTAAATTCCAATTAGGATAAATATCCTTAATGTTCTATTAATACAAAACATTTATTATTTAAGTAACTTTTGTCTTCCAATGACTACGGAGCAACTAATGAATTAAACTTTCAATTTTTTAACATATGCACATATCATTAAGAATCAAACCTTACATATGTGCTCATAACAAAATAAGTTCACTTTGTTGCACTGAACTCAAGTGAAGACGAATACTAGAAAATTTCCTTGTTGCTCTACTGTCTTCCTGTAAAAATTTAAGGAGTGGGGTGAGTATAAAACCCAGTGAGTAAAGAATATACTGCTATAAATTGTGGGGTTTGGTATTCAACAATAGCTACAATAAAGTTTAGGGTTCATACTTGTATTTGGATCAAATGGAATCAACAGATTCATAATTATCAAACAAGTGAGACAAAGAGTGACCAATAAACATATCACATTGGGAGTATGAATCCTCATATATAGTTTAGCAGAAATTATTACCAATTTAATGTGAACTTTATTCATATTTCCAATATAGTACTATGAAACCATGGATTTTCAATAACAAATTATAACACAAGGTTAGCTAGACCTTGTGGCTAAGCATTCAAATACCTCCTAACAAGGTACAAATCACTGTGCACAGAGTCCGATAATCCCCACACCGAAGAAAGGAAATTTCTGCTATCTATAAGTTGGATTTCAAATACATAGAACAACTTAGTTGAAGGAAGTTGATGAGAGTTTATAATTCACAATAACAAATTTCTCAATTTCTCATATCAATTATTCAAATAACATATCAAATGAAATATCACATGATTTCCATATAAATGGTTTTCAATGAATCAATATATATCTCAATAAAGATATCATGGAATTTGTAACAAATATAATAATGATTCAATTAGATTTGACAATAACTCATCAAGTGAAGCTCAATGAGTACGAATAGAAAATTTCAATGAATCTAACAAATGGAATTCAATGGACGTTTGAAGAATCAACAAATGAAAGGAATTTCAATGATCTCATCATGTAAGACTCGGAATTTCTTATATCAACATTCAAATGACCAATAATTCCAATTAACACATATTGATTAATAATAGTTATGAAGAAACTCAATGAACAAATTGAATAGAACCCCAATAAGTGTATATCAAGTTTCAATAACAAATGAAACATCTCATTGAACAAATGAAA
>CATKHJ010074277.1:0-25407 GCA_949750685.1 Vernicia montana | reverse complement strand
TTTGATGAATTACAAAATGCTTTTGATGAATTGATGGAAAAATTTTTCATTATTACAAAGGAGAATAAAATATTAAAATTTTTTTTATGCAAATTGAAAAATGAGCATGAGAATTATTTGAAAAGCAATGATATAGTTATTGAAAATGAAAAACTCATGACTTAAGTTAAAGATTTGAAAATCTCCTTTGAAAATCTAACTTGTGAAAATGATAAGATCAAGAAAGAGCTTAATGACTCCAAGGAACTTTTGAGAAAATTTTTCATTGGAAGCAAGACTCTTGATGATATCATTTCATCACAAAGAGGAGTATTTGATAAAGCCGGATTAGGCAATAAGGTTGAAAGAAATGAAAAGAAATATGATAGTTTTTTCAAGAAAAAAAGAATTTAAACCAAAGAATTTAGTTAAATGTGCTTATTGTAAATATTATGGACATGTTCCTAGCAAATGTCCAAAGAGACTTGGGAGACCATTTACTATTAGGAAAGTTTGGATTCCAAAGGAATCAAAATTATTTCCTAAGAGTGTGTGGGTTCCTAAGGGAACAAACATGAGTGGACCCAAAATAATATGGGTACCCGAAAAGAGATGAAACAATCTTATATTGTAGGTCATTTGCATTCCAAAGAATAACACATATGTGCTTGGTAGTGGTTGCTCCAAACATATGACCGGAGACAAGGAGCATTTCATCAAGCTTGAGTCCAAGAAGAGTGAAAATGTGAGCTTTGGTGACAACTCCAAAGGCAAAATTGTTGGTATTGGCTCAATTGGTAACAATGATCTATCTATCTCTAAAGTGTTGCTTGTTGATAACTTGAAACATAATCTATTGAGTGTGAGTCAATTATATGATAGAGGATATAGGGTCATATTTGAATCTCTTGCATGTAAAGTAGTAGATATCAAGACTAACAAGATTGCATTTATTGGTTATCGTCAAGGCAATGTGTATATGATGGATTTAAATAACCATGAAAATAAAAATCTTTGCTTGTTTTCTTCAAAAGATGAAAATTCATCCTTATGGCATAGAATATTAGGCCATGCTAGTATGGATATAATCTCAAAACTATCAAGAAAAGATTTAGTTAATGGTTTGCCTAAACTTTTTTTCAAAAAGAAAAATGTTTGTGATGCTTGTGCAAAAGGAAAACACTCTAGAAGTTCTTTTAAACCTAAAAATATTATTTCAACTTCTAGATCTTTACAATTGCTTCACATGGATTTATTTGGTCCAATAATAACATCTAGTCTTGATGGTAAACATTATTGTCTAGTTATTGTTGATGATTATTATAGGTTTATATGGGTTCTTTTTCTGGCACATAAAAAATGATGCTTTTGATGCATTCATACCTCTTGCAAAAGTTTTACAAACTTAAAAAGGTTATACCATTTCATGCATTAGAAGTGATCATGAAAAAGAATTTGAAAATTTGCATTTCGAAAACTATTGCAAAGAACATGGTATTGAACATAATTTTTCGGCTCCTAGGACCCCTCAACAAAATGGTATTGTTGAAAGGAGAAATAGATCATTAGTAGAGATGGCTAGGACCATGCTTTATGAAAATGATTTGCCAAAATATTTTTAGGCTGAAGCGGTCAATACTTCATGTTATATCATTAATAGAGTTATGATTAGGCCAATTCTTAAAAAGACACCATATGAATTATAGAAGGGTAGAAAGCCTAGTGTTATATATTTCATCCATTTGGTTTTAAATGCTTTGTGCTTAATAATGGTAAGGATAATCTAGGAAAATTTGATGCCAAATTGGATGAAGGAATTTTCTTTGGTTATTCAAATCATTCAAAGGCTTATAGAATCTTCAACAAAAGGACATTTTTAGTTAAAGAATTCATTCATGTTATTTTTGATGAATTTTCTTCTAAGTGTGTAGATAAAAATGATCATCAAAATGCTATTGAAGACATGATGGAGGATTTAACATTACAAGAAAGTTAAGCACAAGACTCTCCAATGGATAAAGATAATGCAAATGTGGATGAGCTAAGCATACCTAATCAATAACAAGTTGAAGCTCCACATCTAAGGGTGAGAAATGAGGTGAAGGATACTCAAATCATTAGGGATCTCAATCAATGTATAAGAACAATGTCAAGAGTTCACAATACTCTTGTGAATATGTTGCATTTTTATCACAAGTAGAGCCAAAGAACATCAAAGAATCTATTCAAGATGATCAATAGGTATTGGCTATGCAAGAAGAGCTAAATCAATTTGAAAGAAGTAAAGTGTGGACTATGGTTCCAAGACCACAAGACCATCCTGTAATTGGCACTAAATGGGTGTTTCGTAACAAATTGGATGAATCCGGAATTGTGGTAAGGAACAAAGTAAGGTTAGTTGCTCAAGGTTATTCACAAAAGGAAGGTATTGATTATGATGAGACATATGCTCCCGTAGCTAGATTAGAAGCAATTAGGATGTTACTTGCTACAAAAATTTTAAGCTTTTTCAAATGGATGATAAAAGTACACTTTTGAATGGTTTTATTTAAGAAGAAGTATATGTTGAACAACCTCCAGGTTTTGAAAATGAAAAATTTTCAAACCATGTATTTAAATTGACAAAAGCTTTATATGGTTTAAAACAAGCTCCTAGAGCTTGGTATGAGAGATTGAGTAATTTCTTGCTAGAAAATGGTTTTTCAAAAGATAAGGTTGACACAACTCTTTTCATTAAGCATGATAAGCAAGATATCCTAATTGTACAAATATATGCTGATGATATTATATTTGGTGCTACTAATGATTTGTTTTGCAAGGAATTTTCTAAATCTATGTAAGGTGAATTTGATATGAGTATGATGGGGAGCTTAATTTCTTATTGGAACTTCAAATCAAGCAACTTGAGCATGGTACATTGATAAATCAAGCTAAATACACCAAGGAGCTGCTCAAAAGATTTGGGATGGAAAATACCAAACCTCAAACCACACCAATGGGGACTTCAACAAAATTGGAAGTTGATGAAAAAGGTAAATTGGTTGATTCCAAATTTTATAGAAGCATGATAGGATCATTGTTATATCTTACTGCATCTAGGCCGGATATTCTATTTAGTGTATGCATGTGTGCATATTTTCAATCTAATCCTAAAGAATCACATATTATAAGTGTTAAAAGAATTTTAAGATATCTTGTTGATACTCCAAATTTAGGTTTGTGATATCCTAAAGGTTCTTCATTTGATTTATATGGATACTCTAATGCAGATTATGGTGGTTACAAAATTGATAGAAAAAACACAAGTGACACATGTCAATTTTTAGGAAGCATATTAGTATCATTGTTTTCCAAAAAGAAAAATTCAATTGCTTTATCAACCACGGAAGCCGAGTATGTTGCAGCTGCAAGCTGTTGTACTCAACTTTTATGGATAAGAATACAACTTGAAGATTTTGGTTACTCATTCTATGGCATTCCTATTAAATGTGATAATACTAGTGTAATAAACTTGTCAAAGAATCCCATTCAGCATTCTATGACTAAACATATAGAAATTAGACATCATTTTCTTAGAGATCATACTAGCAAAGGGAACATTGCACTTGAATTTATGGATACCAAGCACCAATTGGCTGATATATTCACCAAATCCTTGGACAAAGAAGCATTTTTCTACATTCGAAGGGAACTTGGTATGATTGACACTACTCAGGTATGATCCAACCATATTTGACGTGATCAAATTGTATTTGATGAATTTTGATGATAGTTTGATGATTTTTTGATATAATTTGTGAATTGTATATCTTATGCTATATTTTGATGAACTATTCAAAATTGAGACCTAAATGATGTAATTCATAATGAATTATTGTCATTTTAAATTTAATTTAAACTAAATTATTGTCATATTAATGAACTATGGTAATATAAACATATTTGCATAAAGGTAAGTGACAAAGTCTTTCAAAAACTCTGTTTTATCCTGTTCACGATCATAGCCTCTATTTTCACTGCCGTGAACTTTTCACAGTAGGCTCGATTTAAAATTGCACATAATTCACGACGGTGAAATTTGATTTCACGGTCATGAATCGATCGAGTATAAAAAGCCCAGCTCGCATCTTTTTCTCATTTCATTTTAAAATCCCTAACCTTCACCGCCGTCTCCCGATTCACCATCACTTCTTTCTCTTCAAAATCATTTTCTTCCTCATTTCTTCTCCATCAAATCTTCACTAAACACATTTATAAACCCTTTTTAGCTATTTTTTTTTTTAAATTTCACCACGTTTAGGACAAAAACCTCTGTTAGAAAAGGAAAAGAGCATGAAAAAGAAAAAGGGATTGTTGGGGAAGGCTCTCGTTCAAGACAAGTGCCGATGAAAGGACAATTTAGGCTTGTTCTCACAAATCCCATCCACAAAGTAAGGTTCAACTCTCTTCTCAAACGAGGAAATCCGGTAGGTGGTCGATATCTTGATTTCCATGCTTTAGATACTTTGGGTATTAGAGAAAGAATTGAGAGATACTCTGTGAAATTCTTTGGAGATTTATTTTTTGTGAATATTAGAGATGATGTTTATGCCAATCTTACTCTTGACTTCTTTAGCACTTTAGAAATTGATAATAAGTGGAAGATGTCTTTTAAACTGAAAAATGTTGAACGTTCATTAACAGTAGATGAGATTGGAGATATTTTTCACTTAAAAAAAGAAGGTCATGAAAAAATAATTAGAGGTTGGGATCCTTCGTCTTTTTGGAAACTCTTGACAGATGAGGAAATTTATCAATCTAAATCTGCTAAAGCATCAAAAATTAAGTATGTTGGCTTTAAGGTTTTTCATCGGTTTCTCTCTTATTCTCTTTTTGCCCGTGGGGATAGCAATGGCTCAGTCAATAGGAAAGAGCTTTTTGCTATATACTGCTTGGAAAATAACTTGGATTTTCATTGTGTTAAATGGTTTATTGATGCGTTTGTCGAAATGTCCACCAAGCCAAAAGGAAAAATTTTTCTCAGAATGTATGTCACCAAAATTATTCATCATTTTAATCTTCTGGATAAATCTGATGATGAATACAAAATTCCTCGCACCCTTAAGAATTCAATTGAAATGACTATATTAAGGGATATGAGAATTGCAGACTTTGATGAGATGACTCAAACCTGGTCATTGGTAACTCAGCCTAAGGTTGGAGATGAAGAAAGAGAGGAGGAAGAAGAGGGTGATGATGAGGTTGAGGGGGAGGATGTTGAGGGAGATGAGTAGGCTTCTCGTAAACGTCCTCAAGATTCTTTTCCTGCTGCTCCTAGTGCACTGGGTCCATCTTTGGATTCTTCCATCTTATAACGTCTTATGGAGAGATGGGATCTTCATGAGAAAAAGGTTGATGCATGGCAAGATTCAATGAATGAATGGAGAGCATCATTGAACCAATGGATGGATACTTTCGAGCAGAATCAAAAGGATTTGACTGAGTCCGTTCGACAAATGAGAGATGCTTATACTTTTGGAGTCAACCCTTCGGAGTTGTTTCCTAACCCTTATGATGCTCCTTCTACAGATCCTTAGACAGTCACCTATTCTCAGTCACTTTACTTTTCTGTTTTCTGTTTTATTATCATGGTTGTAGTTTGTTTATTATGATACATTTTGTTATATCTACTATTTTCTTTTTGTTTCTTTTTTGGATATTATGCTAGATATTTTTCTATTAACTTTGGTTTAAAGTGCCTTTGATTTCTTTTAGATGATTTCTCATATTTTTTTTTGTGTTGGTTGGCCTTGAATGTCTCACATTTCTTGTTTTTCTATGATAAGCACATATTAAGGGGGAGTTTTGCAAACTCTTTTCAGTTATATTTTTTTTGCTTTTTCATGATGACAAGAAGGGGGAGAAAAGTATAGATGGTATGCTATAATTGGTGATTTATTACTTATTTTGTTGTTGATGGATTAAAACTATGTTTGATTAGGCTTACACATTGTTTGCTTAATTGGACTTAGTTTTATCATCATCAAAAAGGGGGAGATTGTTGTCTCCTCTATATTTTAATGATTCCAAAACTTTGTTTAATTAAGTTTATGTTTATTGAATATATAAGATTTAATGCAAAAAGAAATAAATTCTTGAAAATAGATATAAATTTGCCTAACTTCTAGTCTCTGGTAGTTGTTTAAATATATTGATAGGCACTTATATATTCACCGCCTTGAATTTCAAGTTCACCACGGTGACAAAGATGGCAGGTAAAGAAAAAATTCAAATAAAGATAGTTCACCACCCTAAAAAACATTTTCATCGCCTTAAAGAACATTTTCACCGCCTTGAAGAAAATTTTCACTGCCCTGAAGTTTATGTTCACCGCCCTGAACTCAAAATTCACCACCGTGAATTTTATACAGAAGTGAATTGGATTTTTATCTACAAAAGTTCACCGTCCTGAAGATCATTTTCACCACCGTGAATTTTATACAGAAGTGAATTGAAATGTAATCAAACAAGAGTTCACCGCCTTGAAGTTCATCTTACCGCCCTGAATTTCAAGTTCACCGCCGTGAACACGTCAAATCAAACAAAATCTGAAAGATTTTATAGCCGTTGGAGACGTGGAGGGAGCAAATTTTACTTGGATTTAGAGCCCAATAGTCACATTAATTGCTCTTATAAATACAAGAAAGTTCAAATGAAGTTTAGAACTCTGGCTAAGTGAAAATCAATTGCAATCCAAATAAAAAAGCTTCAATTCTCATATTTGTTATTCATACTCTGTTTTAGAACACCAAGTATTATTTATCTATCTTTTTAAGTGTTCTTCATTCTAAGCTAGTGAATCTTATTGTAATCTTCAACCTAGCTTGTATTTAAGTCTTGTGAGATTTTAAATACAAAAATCATTGTATCTTGAGAGTATTGGGTGAAATCCCGTGAAATTTATTGTAAAGGGCGAAATTCAGAAAAACTAAGCTTGTAAAGCTTTGGGTGGAATCCCGGTTATCAGTGGAATCCTAAATTGGTTTGATTTAGGAGAAGTGGACGTAGGAGAGGCGATTGTGCTCCGAACCACTATAAATCTTGGCTAAGCTTTCTCTAACTCAATTTCCTTTTGTTATTTATTTGAAATTGTAACTTATTGCATATAGGATGTTTATTTGTATTAGAATTTTTAATAATCATATTCACCCCCCTCTAGGATTGCCATACTTGAGACAACACAAAGCACCCTTCATTCTTACGCTTCTTGAATTTCCCTTGATCCTTTTTAGGACTTAAAGAATTTCCTATGCCCTTTTTTTCTTTATTAGAATTGCTGGAGGACTTACTCACAACATTGGCTTTATTATTGCCATCGTAAGAATTCTCATTCTCATCTTGAACCCTTGTCTCCTCTTCGATTCGAAGGTGTTTTTAAATATCTTCCAAAGTGTACTCCTTGGAATCATGGAGGTATAGCTTGGATCTAAGTATAATTAATTATGGAAATTTTCTTGATATTATGAGAATTTATTAATAAGAATTAAATGTTTATATATATATGACTATTATAATATTTTGTGGATAAATAGATAGTTAATAATTAATTAATAATAAATAATTAAAAATAAGAGTGTGGAAGAATATAAAGAAAAAAAGAGAAAATATTAAAATTGTCAAATTTTAACAGTGAAAATAATAAAGAAAGAACAAATTAGAGAGTAGGACCCACCTAAATTCTTTGTTGGCCGGATTTGTTGGTGAAAGAAGAGCACCAAGAGCACCAATACTTTAGTATATATAATCTATTCTCTTAACATCTTTATGAAGAGCTTAGCTATTAAAGATCTATATTTTGCTCTTTTTGGTCTCAAAATGATTATGTAACTTGAAATTATTCTTAAAGCTCCATGGTCATTTTGAAATAGAATGTTTAAATATTGAAACTATGGTTTGTAACTAATGTTTATAAGTTAATGTTCATGATAAGTGCTTAATTTGTATATAATATTTTTATTATTAATGTTGCATAAAATGATTGAAGAATGAATATGATGAGTTATGAATTATAGAGAACAAAATATTATTAATTGAAGTTGAGGGTATAAGGTGAATTATAGAAGTGTTAATGTAATATGCAGGATGCGTATCTTGGGATAGTGCTAAGTGTAGTCGGCACTCTGTCGAATTTTCTTTAAGATATCGTAGTGAGTACGTTCTACATATCTTTAGTGCTTAGTCGATTACTCATACCCTAAGATGGTCTCGACTTTTAAGTTGGATCGTGACAAAAACGTTTTAGAAAGTTCAGTCTCCGCTACTCTCAATTGATTCACAATAACTTGCAACTCATGTACTTGTGCTAGAATAGGCAAGTTATCAACAAACTTCATTTCAAAATAATTTGTTATAAGAAATTTTTTTGTACCTTCTTCTTCAGCCTTGTATTTAAACTCTATAGCTTTCTAAATTTTTGCAGCAAAAGGCTCCACCATGTAAATATAGGCGATCCGAAAGTGTATTAAGGATGTGCCCATGACACATGACTTCATCTTCCTCTTTTTTTTGCCTTCGTGCTTTCAATTCAGTTGAGTCATAATTTTTTCGTGGAGGAATGGGAGGAAGGTTTGGGTCAAGAACATAGTAGATTTTCAAGGCAGTAAGCATGAAAATTAACTTGTCCTTCCATCTTGTGAAGTTGGTTCCATCAAAACGATCAAGGCGAACAAAGTTTTGTTTCATGAGTTTGGTAGTGTTTGAGGATTCCATTGTGTTTGATTGGTGTTTTGTATAAAAATATTGTTTTTAGATTGTTAAACAAATATGGAAATAAGGAGACAACAGAATCAATAACAAAATAATAGGAATAAAATGTAAAAACTGAATAAAATATTAAAAGCAAGAACACAAATAAACTTGAAGTAGAAAATGGCTTGAAAGGTGTAAATTCACTTTCTTAAAAGCAATATTTACTCCCTATCTTTCTTGAGATTGTTATGGGATAAATGCAAATAGTTTTAGTGGATATAACAAGTTTTGAAAAGTTTTACACTAAGCAAATAGTGAAAATTTTCAAAGTAGGAATATGAAAAATAAAAATTTAATGTTTTCATTTGAAGTTTAGATGCATTAAGAGAGAAAAGAAAATTATATCAAAAATTTTAGCAATTAAAATGACCTTAAAATTCATATATTTATAATAGAAATCTCAAAGGGTGTAATTATGGGAATAGACACACAACTTTTGACACATTACTATTAAAAAAAATCATAAATAACTACTTTTTTCAAATATTTAATAACTATCTTTTTTGAATATTTATACATCATTTTTCTTATTTGAATAATTTATAACAGATAGGTCTAGATAAGAAAGAATTGAGGAGGGCAACTGTCAAAGAAACTTCAATGTGAGAGATGAGGATAAGAAAAATAAAATATGTGTAAGAAATGGAAAAAGGAGAATTATCCTATTATGTAGCTCATCATTTAAAAATATAATATTCTATTTATTCGTATGAATTTAACTTGGATTTGAACACACATATTATCTATTTTTGTCATATAATATTTCAAATAGACCAAAATTTTAATTTTATAGGATCAAAACCAAACATTAGAATAATTTTAGATGTAGCATTTTTTAATATTCCAAATGGTAAAAAGTATTATAATTTAATTTTCAACTTTTTTTAATATTCTAGAATGGACACTCCACTGAATTATTTGTCTAACAATAATTATTATTTTTTGGAATATTAAATATAGCGAATTATATGTGGATTACTGCAATACTGTTTTGTTCAACATTTTTAATTTGTAATTTTTTGAATTTTGATTATGATTATGATTTCAAATTTCACGTTGGTGTTAAATTGAATTTTATATTTTTAGCAGCAAATATTTGCTGCTAATTCTAATATTTTTTGTAATGAAAATACATGGACGAGCTAAAAAAAATATATATATATATGTTATATGTATTAATTTACACAAATTTTTTAAACAATTATTAAGTTTAATTTCTATTATATATAGTGGCGGATTTACCATGCACCCATTGGCCCATGGAAAACCTTGAGTATATATAAGTAGGTGACAATTTTGCTTCCACTAAAATTATTAATTTTACTCCACTTATTTAATTTTTTAATTTTTAATTTATTATATTTAATTTGAATTAAAATATAAATGATTATTTTGATTTTGATTAGATTATTTGATATTAAATAAAATATAGATTATTGGTATTAATATCATAATCAAATTTTATTTTTTTATACAAAGATAATCGATTTTTATACATTTTATTCAATATTTTTATAATTTAATAAAATATGTCAATTATTTATTCGAAAGTTAAAAGAATATAATTGATTTGATTTTTGTTAAACTAAAATCATTAAACCATTAAAATAACAAAACTCAACATTTCATCAACTATTATTAATTATATTTGCATTTAACATGGAAATGTGAGAAACTTCGATTCTAATCTAAAAATTTAAATTTATAGGTGGTGAAGTTTAGACACTATATTAAGCTTTGATATCATATATTATATTTTTATATGAGATCTTTTAATTCTAACACCTCCTTTTGTTACGCTATAGTGCTTTTAATTAACACGTGGTACAAAATAAATGAGGGCCTAATAAATTCATATCCATACATTTGTCAAACTTTACTGACATATGACTATAGAGGTAATACAATATGAAAGAATACAAAAAGATTGAGGGACAAAGTCAGCTCTAATACTATGTAAGAAATCCCGAATCCAATCCAAAAATTGAAGCTTATAGGTGGAGCACAAAAAAATTAAGATATAAAGTTGGCTCTAATACCATGTGAAAAACTTTAAATTTAATCTAAAAATCTAAATTTATGGGTAATGAGATCCAAATATTATATTAAGTTTTAATACAGTTTGTTACATTTATATATATATATATATATATATATATATATATATATGAGATCTTTTAAATCTAAAAGGACATAAATTAAAATCTAAATAATTTTTACTTTCTGCGCTATTTAAATTTAGAATGTAATTCAAATTTAAGAACTTTTAATCTTAGGGCTCAGACCCAACCATTGGAGCAATGCATTATTGGCAATCATATTTGAATTTAAATCTTAAAGTTTGTAATTTATAATAAAATATTTGGGCTTATTTGATTTTTCATAATAAAAGAAAAAGGAAAATTCATCAATCACTTAAAACTTTTTAGGTGGCAGTTGTCATTTTAGTAAGATTCTATAAACTTATTAAAATACTGTTTATCATTCTTTAATCTTTATTAATGAAACAAAAAGAAAAAAAATATATATATGTCATTTACCAATTGGACATAAAAAGAATAAAAAGCAAAAAGAGATACGCATGTACCAAGAGGATAAATATGTAATATTACTACTGCCAGACGAATTACCTTATAAAATGTTTTCTATTGTAAATATATCACTGTAGAGAACATGGTTCGGTGAGGAAGGAATACTATTTGTTTTTCCCCAAAAGAAAGGAATACTATTGATATTGCAAATGATATTTATTAATTATTTGGCAAAAAAAAAATATTAATTAATTATTATTATTATTATTTGTAATTTCCTATTATTATATTTTCTGATATTTCAGAGTTTGCATCCTTGATTTGATTTTAAACTTGTAAAGCAAGACTTAAAAAAATCTATCATAAAAAAGTTAAAATTAGGAGCCATTTATAAAGTTTTAATAATAATTGGTATATTAAAATAAAAATTAAGTAAATAAGAAATTAAATATGAGTTTATTATTTAGATAGTATATGCAATTAAGTTTAATTATTTTAAAATTTTATTTATATGAAATAAATTTTAAAATTATAAATTTATTGTAAATCGATTTATTAGTGCAGCATATCAAACACAATAAAAAGATATATAAAGCAATAAAGTAAAAAGAGAAAGAAAATATGTAGAGAGTAAAAGAGATTTCAAATTTTTATTATTAGACTAACTCTAGCTTACTTTATATAAAAAAATAGTTATGATTTAGTGTATATAACATTACTGAAATAGTCTTATATTATAATATCTCTAAAATACATATTTAAGAATATTTACATGTAATAATTATTTATAATAAAATTTAAGTTAAAATGTATTTTTAATTAGTTTTTTAATATAGTGATTAGGTGGTAACACTACGTTACAAAGGTTTTTTTTAGATTTTTTTAAATATAAGATTTAAAAAGAAAAAAAAAATATATATATATATATATATATATATATAAAGAGGAAAAGGTAAGAGAATTAGAGAAATATGAGAAAATATATATATTCGCAGACTACGCAGCGAAGCAACGGAGGTAGAAAGCTGACTCTTTATCTTCCCTCTTTAAAAAGAAAAGCAACGAAACGCGCAGAAAAATATTACATAAAAATCCACTCTCCACCTAAAGCGACGCCGTTTTATAGACTCTCCTCTCCTCTCTTTCTTTCTCTACTCCAATCCCAACTGGTAAGATCTTCTTTCTCTTTCAGTTGATGTGTTGTTTGGTTTCTATGATCAGTTCTTTGAAAGTGTAGTCAACGTTTTCAAAATTTTAGGGTTTTTCAGTCTTCTGCTCATCGAATAGCTGATTATGTATTTTTCTATACTCTCTATTTTCTTGTTCAAAGGGTTTAATTTTGTGGGTTTGTTTAATTCGATTCTTTGTGCATCTGTTAATTAAAATTTTTTTTTTCAGTGAGTAATGGTTGATTTTAATCTGATTGGTTGCTAGGAAACTGAGAGAAAAAGAAAAGAAAATTCAATTTCTCAGTTTGCAATCGTGAGTTTAGTTCTTTTAGTGATTGGGTGACTGAAAGTCTGAAACTTTTTTTCCCCCTTTTATGTTTTTGATTTTTCGCCTCTTGTAAGGTAGAGTTGAGATCGAGTCTTTGTCTTCTTCTCAAATTTTATGGACAATTTTGGCAATTTCCTCGTTATTTCCGTCAAAGATAGGTTTTTGTTTATTTATTTATTTTTTGGTTCTTGATGAAACCGAGAAAAAAGAAATTATATTTTTGGATTATGCTTTTTATTATTCATTTATATTGAATTTAGTGCTTCAGCTAGGCCAATTATGTATGCAACAAAAAAATTGATTTTATGTTTTGTTTGTTAAACAGAACCAATAGTGTTAAATTATCCACTGCTTGTGGTGTCTGGTAATTAGAGTTGCTGGTTACAACTTGGTAAAGTTTGGACAAGAGACGAACCTAGTGATATCAAAGTGCTAATCTCATTCTGAGATTCTATGCGTTCGATATTTCCAATTGTTTTGGTGGACTTGGATGTTTCCTCAACAGAGCGAAATTCTGAAAGTCAAACTGATACCTACCCTTTGTTAATGGAGCGATCCAGCAATCTTACCAGTAGTGAGTACATTATTGATGTACCAGGGAGCAGTGATGACTCCCCATCAATGACTAATGATAGAACTGCTAGTGGTTTGGAAGCCTCATCGCGTGAAGACAGACCTTCAACCATTGTGAGAACACCCATTTCTTACCCTTCAACTAATGGATCAAACACTAGGAACTCATCAGCAACAAGGAGAAGTGAAGCTCGTCGACGGAGGAGTCCATTGAACTCTGGTTTATGGATTTCTGTTGAATTGGTTCTCACAATTAGCCAGATTGTTGCATCTATTGTTGTTTTGTCTGTGTCAAGGGATGAGCATCCTCGGGCACCATTATTTGCGTGGATAGTTGGTTATGCATCTGGGTGTGTTGCAACCCTTCCTCTTCTTTATTGGCGTTATCGACATCGTAACCAGGCTTTGGAGCAAGAGTCAACTCAACCTCGGCAGGGTTCTGCACATATCAATGTTCCAGCAGGGCCTTTTTCTGTTTCAGTCAGTAGGAACTCAGAGGCAGATGATCGTAGAGCTGCTGCAACATCACCGAGAGGTGGCCAAAGTGCTGGAGCACTAAATTCAAGGTATTGTTTCTGATTGTTATTTTGTTGTTTTTCTTAAACATATGATGCTTAGATAGTTTGATTAGATCTTGGAGTTTCAATATCCTTGTTTGGGAATTTTTTTTTCGGTCCTGTGATTCCTTTTATGAGAAATGTTGTTTAAAACTTTTTTTTGGTATGGTGATGCTTTATGTACTACTAGCTGATGAAGCTCCATGTAGATACAGTATACTGTCACAGCACATAGTTGTGGATGCGCATGCATGCGTATTTTCCCTGTACTTTTTGTATCTCACTTAATGTTGTTCTTTTCCCCATTTCTGTTTTATTAATTGCTGATATCCAGACTTCAATTACCTTAAGACACATTGAGATTTATTAATGAGGATATTGATTGACTCAATAGTGTGGTGTCTCCTTTTTTCCCCCTTTTCTACTTGGTGGTAGATGCTTCTTCCATGTTTGGTAGATATTGGAATTGGGAAAAAAAGGGGCTTTTGCTCAAGTTCAGGTGGGGTTTTTTTAACAGGTAAAGTCAAGGCATGAGCTAAGTGCGAGACTTGACACTAGCTCTTTGATAGGGAATCTTCATGCCCGCCTTATTTCTTTCTTATCTCTGATAATACCCTACTACTGTGGCAATAAGCAATTGCATATGTAAGGAAGGAGAATAATATCTTTTTAGTTTGATATTTAGAGAGTATATTCTATAGTGCAAAATTTCGGTTTTTGGATCACATCAGCTGGTTGATGGCACGCTGTGCTTTGTTCTGTTGTAGTTCTGTCAAGTGATAAATGTTTTGTTTAAATTGTTATTTTTTTTTTTAAGTTATTGATCAAATAAACTTGTGCGTGATGCAGACTCAAGACTCTGGTTGAGTATTTCAAAATGGCTTTGGACTGCTTTTTCGCAGTTTGGTTTGTGGTTGGCAATGTGTGGATTTTTGGGGGGCATTCATCTGCTAATGAGGCTCCAAACATGTACAGGTGCTGACTGGTTGCATTGTCACTTGGTTCTTACTTTCATTTTCATTTCAGAGAGCTCACCCCCATTTCTGCATCCTTTTGCTTTGCAGGTTATGCATAGTGTTTCTTACATTTAGCTGCATTGGATATGCTATGCCCTTCATTCTGTGTGCCACGATCTGCTGTTGCTTGCCTTGTATAATCTCTCTTCTTGGGTTTAGAGAGGATCTGGGGCAGACCAGAGGAGCTACACCAGAATCAATTGATTCCTTGCCAACTTACAAGTTTAAGTTGAATAAAAATAGAAATGGTGATGATAGAGAAAGTAACTCAGGCGCTGGTGATGGTGGAATTGTGGCTGCAGGAACAGAATATGAGCGTGTGATCTCAGGAGAAGATGCGGTAAGAGAACCTCTGATTCTTGGGTCCTGATCCCTTCTTGTGGTATCATTGCACATTACAAGATTAAATGATCATTACATCGATGGTACTGATGACATTGTAATTATGACAGGTTTGCTGCATTTGTTTGGCGAAATATGCAAACAATGATGAACTAAGAGAACTACCATGTTCTCATTTTTTTCACAAGGAATGTGTAGATAAGTGGCTGAAGATCAATGCATCATGTCCTCTTTGCAAGAGCGATGTTGGTGAAAGTATTATGGGTTCATTCTCTGGGTCAAATTCTGGCCAGCGACGGGTTGAGGGTAGGGTGGGTAATGGCTTGGCCAGCACCATATTTTGATCTTCATCATAGAAAAGAGTAATGTCATATATATACATAATCACCAATTTGACATCTTGTAAAGTGCTGTTGTTATTATTATTATTATTATTTTTTTAATCTCATGGATTGAGAAATTTCTGTAAGGATTTGTACACCTTTTTCAATTGGCATTTACCCATTTTTTTTGTCACTTGCCAAAAATCAGACTTTTGCAGTTGGCACTGGAAGTAGGACAGTAGGAGAGGGGTATTCTTTTCACTTTCCCACCTCTCCACAGATATTACTCATGGATTGGTGTCTATACCAAGCATTTTTCTTTTCTTTTACATATTTATTTATTATGTTCTTGTTTCAAATTAATATTGGATTATTGACTTCTTGCGTTCTAAAACAGAGTTTGTTTTATTTTATAGCACTGGATTACTATCTAAATGGCTCAGACCTTATTGGTCATAAATAAGCTGTTACGTATCACCCTACTGCCAATTGGAAGAGCAGAAATTATGCAGTAAACCTGATGTATCAGGATGATTTGGTGCATTTTCTATCTAAAAGTGGGAAGATTTCTATGCTGTATATTGATTTTTTTTTTCATGAGATTATATATAATATAGATATCTATTACAACAAATAAATTAAATTCCAATATTTTCCGCATAAAAGTGGGGTTGAACATGAGACCTTTTGGTCTCAAGGCCTTACTCTTAGTCAACTGGACAAGGGATTATTGGCTCTATGTTATATATTGTTGAGGAAGAGTTTTTCACACCTAATGTGCCTAATGGCCATGTTTGGCATTCGATTTGTGTTTTTTTTGTTTTTTTTTTTAATAAAATATTATTTAGTCATTGAAATTTAACCAAAAGCACGTAGTAGTTCTTCCTCTTTGAAAAAGTAATGAATGCATTCATGATATTTAATTCTGTTAACTGAATTGGTCATTCCATCCAATTTTTCAATAAAAAGTCGTTATACAATTCAGAAAATATTAATTTAATAAATAATATAATATTTTCTTACCAAAAATACTCTCCTTCACCCACATATATATTTATTAGAACCCTAATTATTTTTTCCTTTTTTTTTTTTTTTCCTGTCGCTCTGATTTCTCTCTCTTACTCTCACTCATCCCTGTAAACAGAATGTAATTGATTTTTCCAAGTTGAAGTATGTCGTCCTCGAGTAGAATTGATAGTGCTTGGGAAGGGAGGTACCTGAACAAGTATTACGAATGTGGGAAGTGAGCTGGAAGTCGGATCTCTATGTCAAGGGACAACCCTAATAAGCTGTATTATTATTGTCAAGATAATATGTGTGGTACTTTTCTAGGATGGTGTAAGGCTGCTGACAAGTTCATGTCGACTTCCACCTGAGAGACAATTGATTTCCCAGTTGTGTATAGAATTCGCCTGGTAGAGATTAATGGTTTAAAAGATGAGGTCTTGGGTTTGAAGGATGAGAATTGAAAGATTTATGGTAAAATTGAAGGAGTTGATTTAGTGATAGGGTTCTTGAAGATCTTGATCGCACTATGTCTGATGTATACCATATTTCTCTTCATCTTAATTGTTATGTTACTAGGGAAGATGTCATGATAGTGGGTGTGGCTTTGGGACATTTTGTTTTGGGCAATGGTCTATTTTGATGTGAAATACACTTTCTATGAAGAATAGTGTAGTATGTGAATGGAAAATGGCAGCTTAAGTATTAGGGAAAGGTTTTTTTTTTGTGTTTTTTGTTGGGGCTAGTTTGATAATTTTTTTGCATGGCTGTTTCTTTATGTATAGCCATTCTCCTTTTGTCAATATGTAAGTAATGAAAAATTAATGTTAATGGCAGCTTGGTAGTTGGAAAAACATAACTTCATCTTCATTGCTCTTTGTTGGAGAGTTGTATGTGCTTAATTATAAGTTTGATAATTTTTTATACATTAATTCAAATGAAATTTGCAGAAATATAAGGTCTGACATTTATAGTCGGATGATTGTATGAGTATCATAATGACCAAAATAAATGGTTGTACTCTTTGGCAAAAAAATAAATAAAAAAATAAATAAAAATAAATAGTTGTATTGAAATTGACAGGGACTTAATAGTTTGAACTATACGAAACATAGGGACTGAAGCCACTTAATATGTATAAACTTGGGGACTAATTAGTTACTATAGGTTAAAGTACAGGGACTATAATGTATTCTATTTTTAAAGTACAGTGACTATAATGTATTAAAATTTTAAAGTATAACTCCAAAATAAAATACCTAAAATCTCAAAATTCAGTTAAAATTTTCACACGTTACACTCAAAAGTCACTGAATAACTTGCCAGTTTACTCCAAAATTTAACTAGCAAGTTCAATGTGCCTATATTGGTCTTCACATGCCTATATTTTGCATTAACATAGCCATTCCTCTTCGAGACAATCAATCATTTACAGCCAAATGCATAAAAATAACATCCACAAACACACATTTTGCTAATCAATCATACATTTCAAATGTTCAAAGTTTAACATCCACAATCAGTCCCTAATCCAATCAAGCATAAAAATTCAATTGTTCTAAAAAAATAATATATATATATATATATATATATATATATTCGGATAAATAATTCAGAAAATTACTAAACTTTAGTGATTTTTTCAATGTGGTCACTAAAGAATTTTTTTTATCGGAAAATACCTAAATTTTCAAAATCATTTCACTCAGGAGTCACTGGCCGGAATCCAAGCCTGAGATGCTGAAGTTGACTGCCACATATGATGGACCTGTTGACTCAACTTGCCAGCTAGATGCCACATCAGCCTAACATGTGGAACTAAAGAAATTTTTTTTTCTTTTTTTTTTTTTTTTTTTGCATCTTCTCTCTATTTTTTTTTCTCTATTTCTTTTTTTAGTCTAATCTCTCTGCTCTTTTTTCTTTTTTGTTTTCTAACATTTTTATTGAAGATTTAACTCATTTAACATTTCAATTCAAACAATATTTAATCAAATTTTCATCTTCATAATAACAAAAAGAGCATCATGAACCATCTCAGATCTTGAATAAGCACAAGCAAGCATATCCCACACGACATAACTTGAATCCTAGCTCTTAAAGCCACTAGAGAGTAGCTCACAAAGTGGACCCGATCTCACACACCTTGCCTCCACTGTTATCACTCAGCCCAAAAACACCAACACAGACCCTCACTGATTCTTTCTTACACACCCATCTGCATCTCTGTCACGACTAGGTTTTTTACTCCGGGTGGATGGACCCTGTACTACTTTCCAATAGAATATTGGGGGAAAGACTAAGGGGTCGAGACCTAATAGGAGAAAGGGAATCGCCACTTAGTTTATTAAAAAAACTAGGAAAACTAAAGGGTGACTAGATTCCTTGCTTGTAATCTAACCACCTGAATACAAGATTCTGGGTAAGGAAGTTAGATACGAACCTAGGAAGGTGTTAGGCACACAGGCTGTTCAGCTGTGAGGCTAGCTTCCACTGTTGGTCAATATTATCCTAAGCTTAACATAGCTTTGTTAGACATCTTAATTACGAAGACAGTTATATCACATTATTGCAGTTCATCCCAACATATAATTTGCTTAAATTAAATAGAGAAGAGGGAGCCCTAAGTTCATTATGAATCATACCATTTGATTAGCCTAATTGTTTATTAACATGCCAAAATTCATTTGGTTGGTTTCTAACCATGCCAAATATGCCATCCTAATCGATTGACCTAAACATGCCTTCTTTCTAACCAATTATGAATTAATTTAGGTTCAGAGGTTTAAGCAATCAACAAACAATAAATCAGACTAAAGGACCTAAACATGATTTCTAATCAAACAAGCAACCTAATCATGCATCATCTCTAATTAAACCCAATTTTAATTAACAACCTAAGTATTCATGCATTCTAAAGTGAGAAGGTTCATTTTAATTCCAATTACATATATAAACAATAGCTTAAATTTACCAAGTTACTTAGTGATCAAAGAATCCTAGTCTAAAACATTAAATCAGGGTTAAGGGGGATGGGAATCCTTCGAAAGGTGAAGGATATTTAAATTACAAACCTTTAAAACTAAAATAAATTAAAAATAAAACCCTAAGACCAGCTCAAGCCTTTCTGGAATGGGAAAAGGGTCCATGGAACCCACTAAAAAAAATAGATTACAAAGAGAAGACAAAACGAGACTGAGTGCAAGTAAGGGGCGTGTGCACCCAGGGTAGGGGCATGTGGTCTTAGAATGGGCACGTAGGCGCACGCTTGAGCATGAGCCCCTAGCCTGGGTTCTGGCATCTTTAGAGCTTTTCATCTAATCCTTTGTTCGATCTCCGTCCTTCTTATGGTTTCCTTTGCTTTGACACTTCCAGAATGATTCTAGATGTAAGAAAAACATGAAATACAACTCCAAAATAATAGATTAAGATCAAATCAAGCCATTATGACAATATATATATATATATATATATAAGAAATACAAACAAACTCAACATAATGAACTCACCTTGATTCACACAGATTCATAATAGTGAAGAATTATGAAAATGACTAACATATATCAAAGACAACTCATATACCTAAAATTACATATTTGAAACCAACAAGAATATGCATTTATCTGAATCAAATCATAATGAAAGTGGTAAAAGCACATATATATTCATGAAATTGTATCAAATTGGATAGAAACGATTGAGAACTTGACTCAACCCATCTCAGATCCTTTTAACAAATCAGAAACGAATTAAACATACTAATCAAGGCAAACAACATGATCATAATAAAGAAATTAACATGAGTCATATTAATAACCAAGAATATGCAAAGTAAACATATAAACATAATCAATGACAGAATTGCATGAGAAACAAAAAAGGAATCGATTAAAAACTTATTTCAATAATTCCTTTCTCATCTCTAACAACAATATTAAATACATTTAGCATGACATATGAACAAAATCTAAACATATAAAATCCATAAAATAAGGAAGACAAAAAAAAATGGGACAATGAATACAAAGCATTAAATCAAAAAAGAAATCAAATGAAAACTCGTTCCAATCAATTTCTTTTCATTAGGAATAAAAAAAATATTGATAAAAATCATATACAAATGATAATCAACAAATTAAAACTAAAGAGCATGTGATTGTATGCATGGTTATGAACAATATATGAAAATATTAAAGAACATCTAAATAAATCAAAATAAAATGAATCCTCCACTATAAGCCTATCCCTTGGCTACATCAAATCCATTTAAGGATTTGAGCAATGGAAATAAGAGGCTATTGGGAGGATTAAACCTTCAAGTTTACATCCTTTGCATACCTTAACTCCTTGAATGTGGAGTTCATAAGCTTTTCCTTTGGTTTTGAGTGATTTGATTAGTTGAGAAATTAAGACTTTAGGGTTTCTGTGTTCTTAGACAAAATTAGGGTTCTTTTTCAGATATAAGCCCCCATTCTCCTTTTGGTTTATGAAATAATTTGATTTTATATGATTTTTGGCTCCAAAGTTTCCTATTTTGAAAAAATAATTTTTTGCCTAATTTTGGGGTTGATTGTTTAATCAATCCCTTAAATTGGAGATTCTGATCTCTCCCAACATCAGAAAATGATCTGGAGGAGATCGGGGCTAGGGAAAAACTTAATAAAAATGGATTGAGGGTCCAAAATAGAGGAACCCAGCAGACTAAGGGCACGTGGATGAACACGCACCCCTAGCGTAAGGGGCTTGGGGCAAGTGCCCTAGGGGCGCACCTGCCCAAACCCAGGTGCGCAGCCCGACCCACCATCCTCATGGGCTTCTAGGATCTAAAAACTGAGAAATTTTTTCCTGGGGACCAAAAATAATTTTCTAAAATCATTTTAACCCTCCCAAAATAGCATTTAAGTATGGAAGAATGAGAATTCCCTTCCCTCTGGTAAGTTTTCTGCCAAAAACTCCGAAATAAAAGAATAAAACTCAGAAGATCGAGCTTGTGAACCGCTACTTCCAAAAGAGCGAATCTGTTCATCATCATCAGATTTTAGGGATGAAAATTAAGCGTTCACAATCTCCTTGAATATCACCCATTCTCACTTACCAACACAAACACCACTCTCCCTCTCACTCACCCACCATCACCAATTCACACACTGGTTATCCTCGACGTCAAAGCTTGGTGCCATCATCATCGAAAGCTCGGCCGCTGCCAACAACCATTGTCAAACCCATCCTCTCCATCACTGTCACACTCACAAGCCTCAACAAAATTAGGGATGTTAACAGGTCGGGTATGAGGCGAGTTTTGGTATATCCATATCCTATCCGTCTTGTATCGGGGCAGGGCGAGGCGAATCTGATCGCGGATACCCATTTATTTTTAAAAAATAAAAATATATACATGTATTTATATAAAAATTAAATTTTTGTAAGAAAATATATATTATATTTACATAAGTATATATATATATAATGCGTCATTATGTATATTTTACTTAAAAAATATAATTATAATATCAATAAACATATGTAAAATGAATTCTAAAAAATCTAATATATATATATATATATATATATATATATATATATATATATATATAAGAGTGATTCTATTTAGGGATGGCAATTTTGACCCGTCCTGTTGGGTAGGGTGGGTATTGACACGGGTCAAAATTGCCATCCCTAAATAGAATCACTCTCCTTCATTATCTCGATATGGAGTTTTTAAAACTTCTGCATATTGGTATTTTTATTTTATTTTATTAATTTTAATTAAATAGTTTGCGATTCAGTTTTTTTGTTATTGTAATTTTGTTTGAATATAAATGGTAGATGAGTTAAAATCTTAAATAACAATCTTAGAAAACAAAGAAAAAAAAGAAAGCATAATTGAAAAGGAAGAGAAATAGAGATCAGATGGTAAAAAGGAGCAAAAAAAAAACAACAACAAAGAAAACATAGAAGAGATCGAGAGAGTGTAGTGAGAGAATCAGAGAGAGAGAGAGAAAAAAAAAAACAGGCTGACGTGGCATCTAGCTGGGAAACTGAGAAAAAAAAGAAAGCAGAATTGAAAAGGAAGAGAAATAGAGATCAGAAGGTAAAAAGGAGCGGAAAAAAAAACAACAACAAAGAAAACATAGAAGAGATCGAGAGAGTGTAGTGAGAGAATCAGAGAGAGAGAGAGAGAGAGAAAAAAACAGGCTGACGTGGCATCTAGCTGGCAAACTGAGTTAGCGGGTCCATCATACGTGGCAATCCTCGTTAGCATCTCAGGCTTGGATTCCAAACAGTGACCCCTGAGTGAAATGATTTTGAAAGTTTAGGTATTTCCCGGCAAAAAAATTTTCTTTAGTGACCACATTAAAAAAATACTAAAGTTTAGTGATTTTCTGAGCTATTTACCCTGGATATTTAAATAACATCCTCAGTTTGCACTTGAGCATTACAATGCATTACCCTTCAGTACTTCCATTACAATGATCAAGTACTTTCTTCCTATCCCAAATCATTGTGCAATTCATTATCTATACCTTATAATATGTGTATCCACCCAAAAAAGAAGTCTCCATTTACAGTTTCAACCCCATCTGTGTGAAATATAGACACTGGATCACTAATGTCAAAAAACTCATACCTAGTGATCCATTTTTTCTCTTGAAAGAAAGATAAACTAACCCAAAATATGAACATTTTACCTTCCTATACCATCTATATGCAATCCCTTTTTTTTCTTGTACAACTAACTTGAAATGGGGATAAAAAATATGCATTTTTTATCTTCATCTTCTAGCATCTCTACCCCTAGGCTACCTATTAATGTTTACACTTCTGTTTTGCTGCTGAATATTTGATCTTGATGAACATGGTGCACTTGTTCCTGTTGCATCAGTGTTGGTGTATTGCACATTTTGATTTGTTCCAGCTCCAGTTGCAACACTTGAAACCCTTGCATTTCTTTGATTGCTAGCCTACATTTAATTCAAACAGTCAAGTAGTTTAGTAATGAAATAACAAATGTTAAGATAAATTATGGACTCAGGAATTAACCCTATTTTCTCTTGTTGAACTTGGAGCACTTGTTCTTGCTACATCAATGTTTTGCAATGGCATATTGCTTCTTGTTACTGCTTCACTTGATCCTTTAGAAACCATTGCATTTATTACCAGCCTGCATTGAATAGAAACTTTCAAGTATTACATATAATGAAATAACAAATGTTTTTCCTGTCATTAAATGCCACGAAAAATACCTTATTTGTTCTTGCTCCTATTGCCCTTATGTTATGCTGTGGCACATTTTGACTAGTTCCAGCTCCACTTACTTCACTTAATCCCCTTGCATTTCTTTGAGTACTTGCCTGCTTTGAATTGACACTTTCAAGTATTACATATAATGAAATAACAAATGTAATAAGCCATTAAATGACAAAAATATCAATTAGAGTGCACAATGAATTTACCCTATTAACTGGACCTCCCTGACATCCCCTTTTGTTGCATCCAAAGTTATTGCATCTAGAACACCTAACTATGTTGGACTTTTTTTTGGTTACATTAGGTTTTGTTTTTCCTTCTTGTCTTCTTATTTCATTTATAGGTCTTCCCACACTCCTCTTCATTGGTGGTGGCAGCACTTTCAAAGTTTCATCATCTGGCTCAAGGTTTACTGTTGGCATTGGGTGCATAATACCATTATACACCTTCCTATAGGTTTCTACAATAAAGTATTCATCACAATATTCTTCAACCTTAGCTCTCTTATAACCAATACATATCAAAGCATGCTTATATGGAATGCTAGAGATTTCCCACCATTCAAAACTACATTTTTTCCTACCTAAATTAACATTGAATGTAAGAGGCCTTTCTAAGACCTCAAATTCATCATTTCTATCGGGCAGTAACCTACAAATACTAAACATTTTGATAAATACATTTATAGATTTTCTTGTTCTAGGGCATATCTTTTCCTCCCAAGTACAACCTTTTGCATACCTATGGTGTAGCCTCACCATACATTTTTGCCTAACACTATCAATTAATTTCACAATAGGCATGAATCTAAGCTTATACGTACCCAAATGTTGAATGATTCTATCATATTATTAGTGATGTGCTTACTCTTGGATTCTGACCAAAAGGCATACCTTGTCCACTGGGAAAGTGGAATTTTCAAAAGCAACTGTGAGGTCTCGCCCGAACGCCCCTCCCCTCGCTTTGGAAATGCCTTAAGGAAAGGCTAAGCGATTTTTAAAGGAAGTTAAGGTATGATTTTCGGTGCTCACGATTGGAAGCGACTATCGCATCGAAAAATTGATTTTTGATTTTTGAAAGTGATTTGGGAGTCGCCACCTGTGAACCCTTAATTTTGCACCTCAGTGTATGGTTGAACCTGACTAACCATTAGCGGAAGTGCGGCGGTCAAACGGAAGAAGAATAGCAGAAAACGGGCCTGAAAACCGGACTTGGGCCTACGGGTCCCGCAGGAACAGTATGCGGTACCGCAGGCCAGCCTTCTATTGCTGCAGGCTTCTCCTGCGGTACCGCAAGTGTGGTTTGCGGCAGCCAAGTGCTGCCGTAGGGTCCTCCTGCGGTACCGCAGGGGCCCTGTGCGGCAGCGCGTTCCTGATTTCGAATCCCACATCTAAAAAATGGGAAAACAGTACCCCATCCCTTCTACTATATATTCAGACCCTTCAAGTCAGTTGAAAACACACCTGGACTTGCTTGATCAACCAGTGATCTCAAAGCAAGCCTCAAAATCTCTTTTTAGCTTGTTCTGAAAGGAAAGAACGAGCCCTCTAGT
>CATKHJ010074185.1:0-10738 GCA_949750685.1 Vernicia montana | reverse complement strand
GTGCAAGGTAAACTTTTCAAGCCACCTTTCATCGCTTGGAAGATTACCATGCTGCTTTTGGGTCATATTTGACAAATTCTATTGGTCCGTAATATGTGTATTTAATTAGAGCTCCATGGGTCAATCTCAGTATTATTATTTGGATGACTGTAATATTTAAAGTTTATCACTTATTAAGCTATGAGGTATTAATCAGTCATATAATATAAGGAATTAAAATCAATTATCGATAATGCATAATTAAAGAATAATTATGCATGTAATATGGATAGTATGCATGATAATCTATGAGTTTTGGCTACGATCTTGGGATTGTGTTTGCCATGTGTTAGTGAGAGTAGTGTATTAAGGGTTCTATGGGCTTAGGTGACCTTACGTCTTCCTATACCCTAGGACAATCATATCTCGAAAGTCGGGGTGTGACAGGAAATTTGTGAATTCATTTAATGTAGTGAGGAATAAGGATGGTATTGAAAGTATAATTTATTTGCAGGTTGAGATATTGGGAGTATGAGTTATAGTTGCAGCCATTATACTGCTGATTTGTATTTGTTTGCTAATGCTCATGGGTTCTACGGGTGTTCGGTGCTATTATGGTTACCTATGCTTTAGGAGTGTTGCGGCTCAGAAGTTGGGTCATGATAAAAGTACTATCAGAGTAAAGGAGTGAGTCTAGAATAGACTCAATATATAAAAGCAGTGAGTCCTAATTTATAAGAAATGCCATGGAGCATAGGATTGTCCTTTCCTATCTTGGAAGTCATCGTTTAATTTAGATCCGCATTGTCCTTATGTGTTAAAAAACCATTTCAAATCTCATAATATATGTTAGATGTTGTCTAACACGCGCATCGGAGAGGAATTGTCTAAGAGACATCAACGAGTGCTAAGAAATGAAAGAGATAATGAATGTAATTGCCTCTGGCAAAAAAAAAAAAAAAAGAATGTAATTGCCAAGTTGCATAGGTGTTCTAAAGACAAGAAATTCATAAGTCTAGAAGAGTGAAAGTAATATATAGTAATTGTTATATGATTAAAAGTAGTTAGTGGTGTAAGATAGAAGATTGTAAGTTGGCAAAAAGGACTTAGACCCATGGAGTATTTACATGAAAAAAAATTTGAGGATGAATTTTAATAAGGGGGGAGAATGTAATACCCCAAAACCTAAGCTACAGGTATGTGAAAGTATGGAATGAAAATGAAGATAGGAAACCCTAGAAAGTGTAATGCTTTAGAAATTAAATTCTAAAATGTAATAGTTAGACTTTTCTCTAATTTAGAATTATGTGAGATCATTAAGTGATTAGTAATAGCAAGTATAACAAGTATGATGAAATATAAATTATAGTCATATTGAAATGATTAAAGGTAGATAAAATGCATTAGGACTTAATGTAATAGTGGAAAGTACTTGAAAGAGAATGAAGTTGAAATTGAGGACTAAAAAAGGGAATTTACAAGATAGTGGAGGCAATCTTGCAATAATGAAAAGTTTTAAAAAAAATAATTATATAGATATGGATGGATAGGTTGGGAAAGAGGAAGGAGGAAGGAAAGAAAAGAAAATAATAATAATAATAAAAGAAAAGAAAGTCAATAGCCACAAATTTTGACTATAAACTCTCCAAATTTCTACATCTTTCCACATTTCTTTTCCATTTCTTTACAACCTTTTCTTTATCTTTTCTCTCAATATTATAAAAGAAAAACTTGAGTTCTTATGGATGTAGTGGCTGGCCATCTCAAGCTCAAAGGAAACAGAGTTCATATCAAAGTAAAAACTAAAGATTTTTTATTTTTTAGCTACCTATTAGAGAAACATGTATTTATTTTTGAGTAGTATCTTAGTTTTTTTGGGTTAATAAAATTCTATCAAACTAAGGGAGAGTTGATTAATTTAAAATCTTGATTCTAATAGATGTTGTTGCCCAATGTGTACCAAGAAAAAGGGTTGAATTGGTGGGTAATTAAAAAATTTAATTTAAAGAGATTAAGGAAAGAAGAGAAAGAACACAAAAATTTATAGTAGTTTGGATTATAATCAATCCTACATCCACTCTCCAACCTCAATCGGGTATTCCACTAACTTTAGCTTTGTACAAGGAGTTTTAAAAGCTCACTCCAAACTTAGTGTTTAGGCTAACACTAAACCTTACAAGTGTTTCCCAAAGCTCACACTTAAACCTAACTTGAGTTTTTCTAGGCTCACTCACAACCCAACAAGAGTTTTGTGGCTCACTCACAACCTTTATGAGCAATCAATACTCTACATCAAACACAAACAAAGAATAAATGAGTTTTAAGGCTTGAGAAATTAAATTGCAAGAGTTTGGCCATTTGAGAAGTAGTTGTGTAACATTGAAGGCCTTTGGAGGGAGTATTTATAGCTTCCCACCAACAAAGAGTTGTTACAAATAGTGTATGCTCAAATCTTGCTCCAATAACTAGAAAATTTGCATTTAATTCTTTGTCAGATAAGAATTGCTGTCACTAAGCCTTGATAGTGGTCGCGATGTTCATTTAGCTGTCATTACATCTTAATTACGGTCGCGATCTTCATATGTCTCAAACGGCTAGTGACATGTGGTAGGTTTTCATTGCTTGCTCATGTGACCATTGGAACGACTATCTGCCAAATGAATCTCGCGGTCATGAAATGCCTTTTGTGTTCAACATTGCGGTCTCGACTGAGACCATGAACGCTACTAGACTTTCAACCATTTTGGCTTGAATTGAATCGCGGTCCCAACTGAGCATGTTGCGGTCGCGACTCTCCTGCTGCGGGCGCGACTTATAAGTCCAACAAAACAGTTAGAGAATTTTCTAAGTTTTTGATTCCTAAGCTTTCTTAAGGCATTTTATCTGTCAAGATACACTTAGATAAACCATTAGTGCCATTCAATTCAATTGTCAAGATCAAAATTGAGATTGACTAAATTTAGAATGCAATTTAGGTCAACAATCTCCTCCTTTTTTATTTTGACAATTAAATTGAATTTGAGATAAAATTAAGCAAATAAAACACATATAGCTCCCCCTCAATCAATGCTCTTTAATTACTTATACAATTTTGTTAGACTTAAAAGTAAGTATTACAAGTCTAGATGAAAGTCTAAAATTTTAAGTATAAGTCCAAATTCATAAATTGTATCCCCCTTTGGCAAGATAAAAAAAAGGGGTTTAAAAGATAATGGATTGAAGGTGAAATATAAGTATTGAAGCATATTTGAAATAAACAAATAAATGAGCACTAAGTGACATTCATTAATTGAAATCAATTGAAGAAATATAAATTTGCATTGATTTAAAAGAGAAACACATATGTGATCACCAAATGGAGTGCCAAATGGAATGAATGCATGAAAAAGGAAAGAAAATAAAAAGAAATTGAAAACAAAAGAAGAAAAATCCTAAGACCCTAATCTTCCTCTTCCTCACTCTCTTCTCAATCCTCTAAGTGATAAGGATCAATGCCCATTTTTTTTTATTGAATTTCAATTAAGTCACCATGGACATGATCTAGCTTTGTTCCTAGTGATGGAACCATGTTCATATAACTTATTTCTAAAAACCCATTTACTTCCAATAATAGAATGGTCCTTGGGTCTAGGAACAAGTTCCCAAACTTTGTTTCTCTCAAATTGGTTAAGTTCCTCTTGCATAGCAATCACCCAACACTCATCATTTGGAGCCTCATTAATAGTCCTTGGCTCAAATTGAGAAACAAAGACAAGATAATTATCTAAGGCTTTAAAATGAGATCTAGTACTTACAACCTTTGAAGTTTCACCAATGATGAGTTCCTTTAGATGATCATTGGGGTAGCTCCATTATTTTGGAAGTCCTTGAGTGTGATCCTCTTATTATTGAGGTTGAGCTTCAACATCTTGTTGATTCTCCTCATTCACCTTCTCTTCCCTTGAGTTGTCATCAATTTCAAGCTTTTCAAATTCACTTACAAGATCATCAAGGACACTACCTTTTCCAAGATCAATCTTACTAGATTCATTAAATACCACATTCCAAGACTCGTTAATCACTAATGATTTCTTATTAAAGACTCTATAAGCTTTGCTAGTGGTGGAATAGCCAAGAAAAATACCTTCATCCATTTTGGATGCAAAATTTTCAAGGTTATCCTTGATGTTCAATAAATAGCACTTATAACCAAATACTTAAAGATATGAAATTTTAGGTTTTCTTACATTCCATAACTCATAAGAGGCTTTGTTTAAAATTGGCCTTTTGAAAACACGGTTTGTAATATAACATGAAGTATTGACGACTTTTACCCAAAAGTATGTAGGAAGACCACACTTATTGAGCATAGTTCTAGTCATCTCCACTAGTATTCTATTTTCCCTCTGTACAATACCATTTTGTTGTAGTGTTCTAGGGGCCGAAAAATTATGAGAAATATCATGCTTAATACAAAAGTTTTCAAAAAGTTCATTTTCAAATTCTTTTCCATGGTCACTTCTAATTTTTGAAATAACATAACCTTTTTCATTTTGAACTGTAATACCCTAGATTTGAATAACCATATACCATGACTAAAAATGGCATAGGAAAGGAAATTGAATGCAAATTAAGTTAGAAAACCAAAGTTGAATCTTAGTGTACATAAGCTTGATTGATTAAATTTTGTGATGAATTGCATGGAATTATATTTGTAATATATATGAATATGAATGTTATGTGAATAATGTATATGAATATATTTGAATTCACATGAATAATTAAGTGTATAAATGTGTGCAAAGAAGGAAGGGTAAAATAGTCATTTCACAAAAGCTGTAAAAAATTTCCATAATTATGATTAAGTAAATGAACAAAGGTTGGGCTAGGCCTAAAGCATGGAGTGGTCGGCCATGATGGGAGAGTGGAGGGAAAATATGATTTTGGTTATATTACTTATGCAAAAAATTTTGAGTTAGTGGAAAGTGGGGACAATTTTTAAATATCCAAATATCTAGGTTCAATGAATCTAACCACAATTCATCATCCAATTTTCAATTAATAAAATTTTTATTCTAAATTCTAAAGCTTCCTTAGAAAGCCATACAACCATAGCCATCCATTTTCTTGATCAAATCCTAGCTCTCCATTAAAACATAAGAAAGTCACCAACCACCATACTTTTCATTCCACTAAACACAAAGAAAAATATTTCCTCTCTTTTTCTTCACCAAGATTCGGCCAAGACTACCACCACCTCCAAAGGAAGATTTTTGAGGTAACTACTTAGAAATTCAAGCCTTTTTCCTCATTCTAAGTATGTTCTTGCATTTCCATATAATAATGAATGCTTTCCTTCCTTTCTTTTTCTTCTTTAAGATTCGGCCTCATTGTGTTTTGGAGGAGGGTTCTTTAATTTAAAAGCTTGTTAAATCATGAAAGATAAACATGAGAATGATGAATTAGATGTATTAAATCAAGCAAAGAAAAAGGGCAAATTCTCACACCTAAGGTAGTAAGGTTCGGCCACCATAGAGAGTTCTGAAACCTTTGTTTGTTTTATGTTTTGAACCTTGAATTAGACTTAATTATATGTCAATTGTATAGTTTAGAAGTTAATTTGAATTTGGTTAAAGAATTTCAAATTTTCCTCTTTAGTTACTATGTGAAATTTGGGGGTTTTTGAATAAATGTTTAATTGATGAAATTGATTGTTTAATTGAGTCATTTGGCATGCTAATTAGATATATATGAAATCAATTTGAAGATTGAATAAAAAATTATGAAATCCCCCTTGTGTAGGTTTGGCCAACCCTACAAAGATAGTGTCCATTAGCTAAATTTTGCAATTGATTGATAAATTGAGCTTGTAAATAGGTTAATTGCATAATTGTAAAACCAATTTGAATAATGATTGAGGAAATCCCATTTTCCCCAAATTCTAGGGTTCGACCAACATAGGAATTGTAGAACCAATTTTATATTTCTTTAATTAAGTATTGAATTAAAGATGCCTATATGCCAATTGAATGTTTACATGATTGCATTAGAAATTGATCAAGTGAATTTGATTCTTTTTCTTAAGGTATGGTTCGGCCATACATGGAAGAATCAAAGAAAAAATTGATATGTGTAAGAACATAAAATACTTTGTAATGAATTTATTGAATAAGACCTGTGCACTAAAGAAAAAGTGAAGTAAATATTGGACATTAGTCCAAGGCCTATTCGGCCCTATTAGTGCAAATGCATCTATGTGTTAATAAATTGCTATCTATGTTTATATGCATTGTATGTAATGACTTAAATTAGTAATAGATGATTAGTATTCTAAATATATATTTAGTAGTACTAGAATTAGAGTTAGAATAAGTTGAATAGCTAAGTCATTATTAATGATCTATTGAGTAACTTGAATGAAATGGTTCCTTGTAGAACCTAAGGATAAAGTGAAGGAAGGAGTTGTGAAATCGGAGGATCATTATTATTGTCTGTGCTAATTTCCATATTAGGAGCTAAGGAAATTAGGGTGAGTATATAATATTTAATATAATATGGGCATCCAAAATGAACTACCATTCATTCATTGTATCCTATTAGTAACTTTGATATTCATGAACATGAATCTTACACCCTTGATATACAAAGTGAACTTATGTGCTAAAAATCCTTTTATAGGACTTCGGCCTACCTTGCATTGATTATGCATGCAATTGAAACCATTACCTTATTGATGCAAAATATTGGTACATATGTAATCTTATACGCTAATACCCCTTCACTATTAATATATATACTCTAAAGCAACCCCATCTGATGTGAGGTATACATCCAGTCATGTACATATGGTAAGAAGGCCCATCGGATAGGGATAATGTATCCACCTTAGCTAGGAAGGGTGGCCCTAGCCGTGAAACCTGATCAATCTCGCGCTAATGCAATCAGTGTGTGTGAGTAAGGCATTGGCCGCCACTCTATTTAATTATCAGTGGGAAGCACACCGCTTCCGAATATATGATTTCTGCTAAAATGATATTAAATTTATACACTTCCCTAAAATTTTCCATTGTTTTTAATATCATTGAACACCATTGTGTTACTTACAACCCTTATTGAATACCGAAATGATAACCATTCATGGATACCTAATGATACAAATACTTCTTCATTGAAACATGTAATTCTAACCGGCATATCATATTCAGTTATTATGTATTCACTGAGCTTGTCTCAGTCCTTTAGTGTTTCATTTTTTTTTAGGTGCTGTAAAGGATCTAGCAAGGTAAAACTCAAGCTCTATCCTTCTGCTTAGTGGTTACTCTGCTTGTAGTATTATTTTGTTATTTTGAACAATCACAATGATCATGTATCTTGAAGAAACTTGTCTAAAGCTCCATGGTCATTATGGTGCTTAGTAGTATTATGATCTTGAACTTTATGAGTATATGCATGAACTGTAGTAATTATATGATGGATGATATGGATGTTAAATATTAACTATAATGAATTGTTGCAATGAACTTAATGATAATTAAGAGTATACTTTAAGTATACAAGAGGTATATGTATGGTATATGTTTGGTATACCTTTACCATATTTTGGTATACATTTAGTATACTTTCAATGTTAAGTGGTATACGTTAGGTATACTTGGGGTATATGTATGGTATATGTTTAGTGTTCATATAAGGCATAACAGGTTATGCTATTGGGAATTAGTTTAATGAATGATAATCATGATTCAGTATAGTATAGTGGGTTCTATAGGTTTATGTGACCTTATGTCTCCCTTTTGCCCTAGAACCGTCACATCTCAAAAGTGGAGTTTGACATGAACCCTTTTTGCAAAACTTTTAAATGCATCAAAAGCATCACTCTTATGAGTTAAGAAACTAACCCTAGTAAATCTAGAGTAATCATTAACAAGCACATAAGCATAAAGCTTTCCACCCAAACTAGCAACTCTACTAGGTTTAAATAAGTCCATATGCACAAGTTGTAGGGGTCTAGAAGTGCTTACCACATTTTTAATCTTGAAGGAAGACTTGTTTTGTTTCCTATTTTGGCATGTCCACATGTCTTATCCTTTGAGAATTTGATTTTTGGGAGCCCATCAACTAGCTCATCCTTACTTAGGCTATGAAGTATCTCCATGCTTGCATGTCCAAGCCTTCTATGCCAATGCCAAGATTCATTACTAATAGACACAAGACACTTGAAATTGTGGTTAGCTAAATTGTATAAGTTAATTATGTAGGTATTGACATCTCTTTCTCTTTTGAATATCACTTTGTCATCCACCAAGGTAGTGACAAGACATTCTTTAGAGTCAAAGATGACTCTATTACTTTTGTCACATAATTGACTTACACTTAATAAATTGTGCTTCAAACCATCAACCAAATAAACATCTTCAATAAGAGAACAATCTTCCTTACCAATTGAGCCAATGCCAATTACATTACAATTGGCATTGTTTCCAAATGTGACATTTCCTCTAAGCTTTTTCTTCAATATGATTAAAAGGCTTGCATTTTCGTTCATATGCCTTGAACATCCATTATTTACATGCCATTCACTTTCCTTGGTGGTGGATTCAAGGAAAACCAACAAGAAATATCAAGTTACCTTTTCTTAGGTACCCAAGCATATTTAGATCCTTAGAGGGTTAGTCTTGAAAGGATCCTCAAGTTTTAATTGAGCCTTCCTAATATAGCAAAATACATTTATATGCCCATCTTTCATACAATAATGGCACTTAAGCTTTGACTTGAAAGTCTTTTTGGGCTTTGTCATTTTGTTGTGAAATTATGGCCTCTTTACAACATTACCATGATGCATACAAGAGCAAGTATTATGTTGTGATTTTGTGTGTTTTTTAGCATGCCTCTCATACATGTATGCATGGTTAGCTCTTTGAGGCTTAGCTTTTGAGCTTTATGTACCCTTTTGAATCCTTTTAGGATTAGAGAGTTTAGTGTATGCTTTGACTCCTTTATCAATTACCTCAATGCTAGAGGTTTAAGGAGTTGTGGCCTTTATGAACATAGTAAGTGAGGATGTGGATGATGAGACACCAATGAAGCCTAGGCCATATTTCACAAAAGGTGGCCTTTGAGACACAATAAGGGTGTCCAAAGCTTCTTTCCCTTTGTGAAATTTAGAAATAGATGATCTTAATTCCTTAACTTCCATTTTTAAAGCATTGTTTTCTTTATATAAAGAATCAAGTGGAGAGGTTTTAGAAGAAATCTCTTCCAATGAGTCTTTGAGACTTACATTGGAGGTTTTTAAACTCAAAACAAGTTTTTCTAATTCTTTGAAATTCTACTCAAGTTTTGAATGATTTTCTTTATAAAAGTTCATTTAAGAATAATATTTTTTTTGCATTTTAGAGCCATGGCTTCCATTAGCTCATCCCCATTAACATCATGCATATCATCATCACAATTTTCATTATCACATGAGTGGAAAGTAGAACATACCTCATTTGGAGTGTCGTCCAAGGCCATAAAGCATAGATTGACAATTTTCTCGTCTTCTTCATCACTTGAGGACCCATCATCCCAAGTAGCCTTGAAACCCTTCTTCTTTTCCTTGTCCCATTTCTTCTTCTTATTGTTTTTAAGACAATCGGATTTGATGTGCCCTTGGAAGATTATTTTCTAAAGGGCCTCTTGTCTTTTTTCTTATTCTTGATAATCTTTTTGACTCTTCTTGAGAGCATTGCTAGCTCTTCATCATCATCTTCACTTTCTTCTGAATCACTTGAGCTCTCACTATCATGTTGATCCTTTGATGAGAATTTGAGAGCAAGTGTCACATCCCACTTTTGGGATGGACGGTCCTAAGGCATGGGTAGGCATATGCCACCGAAAACTCATAGAACCCACTCTTTTTAGATTACCAATCTAACTCTGGCAGTATACCGACAGCACATTCACACTTCCCAAGATCAAACCTGCAAGGAAAGTAACACTCCCAAAATGTCCATTTCATATTCTTAACTCTATTTAAGACATAAACAATCTCACAATTACCATTACACATTACTATTTTGAAGTTATTTTAGTTTGTTCAACCATTTATATTCATATACTATATCATGCTCATATTAGATTAAGTACCATGGAAGCACTAGATAATACCGCTATACATCACTATATACAATCACATTTACAATGCTTATATATTATATTACATAACCAATGCAAAATGTACCAGCGGCAAGTGAAGTAGGGTACTTGCGCTGTGGAACCACTAACCTGAAAAAAAAAATAAGGGAAAAAGGGTGAGATTCAAATTTCATTGAATATATAATAAATAACCTGGCACAACAATTGGAATGCATCAAGAGAATCATTATTCAATGGGTTAACACAATAGGTAATCAACAAATTTCCAATTGATGGTTTAGCAGAAATTATTATCAATTTAATGTGAACTTTATTCACATTCCCATATAATATAGTACTGTGGAACCACAGATTTCTAATAAAAAATTATAACACAAGGTTAGCTTGGCCATGTGGCTAGGGCATTTAAATACCTCCTACCAAGGTTCAAGTCACTGTGCACAGAGTTCGGTGATCCCTACATCGAAGAAAGAGAATTTATGCTTTTTGTCTTAAGTCAGGGTTTTGTAATACCCGAGATTCCCATAGCCCATTTGAGCTATGAAATGATATAGAATATATGTATTCTATAGATGGTACAATATAGATACCATAATGGGAATGAATTAAGGCAACTGTTCGTATTGTGTGTTTATTGCTCGGT
>CATKHJ010074183.1:0-27786 GCA_949750685.1 Vernicia montana | reverse complement strand
ACGACATGTACAGCATATGCAATATCTGGTCTAGTGACTGTGAGATAAATTAAGCTTCCAACCAATTGTCTATATAATGTAGGATCTTCCAGAAGAGAGCCATCGGTTGCATTCAGACGAACATTATAGTCAATTGGTGTGGAAGAAATTTTATTGTCAGTAATTCCTGCAAGGGAAAGCAAATCAGAAGCATATTTTGTCTGAGTGAAAGTGGAGCCTGATGAGTCACAAGAGATTTCAAGTCCCAGAAAATAACTGAGGCCGCCAAGATCTTTCATCTTAAATTGACGATGAAGCATAATTTTTAGATCAGAAATACCAGTGACATCATTCCCTATAATGATCATGTCATCAACATATAGGAGCAAGAGAGTTATGCCTTTAGATGTCTGTCTGATGAATAAGGCAGAGTCATGAGGACTAGAGTGAAAGCCAAAATCTTCTAGCGTTGAACTAAATTTAGCGAACCAGGCTCGCGGAGCTTGTTTAAGACCATAGAGTGCACGCGTGAGCCGACAAACTTTCCGTGAACAAGAATAGCCAGGTGGAAGATGCATATAAACTTCTTCCAACAAATCACCATTAAGAAAATCATTTTTGACATCCATCTGACTAAGTTGCCATTGTTTAACTGCAGCAACGACTAGAAGACACCAGACATAAGTTAATCGTGCAACAGGGGCAAAGGTTTCTTCATAGTCAATGCCATATTCTTGTGTGTATCCTTTGGCAACCAAACATGCTTTATATCGCTCAATTGATCCATTAGAATGAGTTTTAATTTTATAGATCCACTTACAACCAATTGGAGTTTTTCCTGCAGGAAGATCAACTAGGTCCCAAGTATTAGTTTTCTCAAGAGCTTTGATTTCTTCTGCCATTGCTTGCTGCCAGAGAGGGTCAGAACTAGCTTCACGGTAATTATGAGGTTCATGCATAGAAAGAAAACTGGAATAACAATGATAATCAGTAAAATGGACTGGTTTTTGAGTTACTCGAGTGGAATGACGACGTTCCTCAATTGATGGAGGAAGAGTTGTAACAGATACTGGTTCAGTTGTAGCAGGCACATTCTCTGCAGACGAAAGAATTTCTGGGGTTAGAGAATCAGGTGTTGCTATTGAATTTCTCAATATGGTTGGATCACTAAATGGAAAGAACTCCACAGATGGATTAGTAAATATATGATCAGTACTGGAGTCATGAAATTTAGAAATATTAGAAAACATAGTATTTTCCCAAAAGACAACATGACGAGAGACACGCAATCGATTGGAAATAGGATCCTAACATCGATAACCTTTATGTTCGATTCCATATCCTAGGAAACAACAGAGACGAGCACGAGGTTCTAGTTTTGTGTACTCATGGGGTTGGAGCAGGACAAAATAAGTACATCCAAAAATGTTAAGAAAATTGTAGTCAGGGGACATACCATATAGTTTCTCAAAGGGAGAGATATTATTGAGAACTGAAGTGGGTAGTCGATTAATGGTATGGACAGTAGTCAAAGCGGCTTCTCCCCAAAATTTTTCAGGACAGCCCGAGGATAATAGGAGAGCTTTGATAGAATCTAAAATATGACGATGTTTTCGTTCAGCTCTATCATTTTGCTAGGAAGTATGAGGACAAGATTGTTGAATTAAAGTTCCTTATTCATGAAGGAACTGTAAAAGACTGGACTCTTTGTATTCCATAGCATTATCAGTCCGAAAGATTTTTATTTATCGCGAAAATTGTGTTTGCACCATCTTTGTAAATTGAATATAGATTCGAGGAAGTTCAGATCTATTTTTCATACAAAAGAGCCAGGTAAAACGTGAGTGATCATCAATAAAAACAACAAAATATCGATTACCACCAACAGTGGGGGTAGGAGAGGGTCTCCAAATATCAGAGTGAACTAAACCAAATGGAACATTACTACGAGAGTTATTATTGTTGAATGACAAAGTAGGTTATTTAGAAAGTTGACAGTGAGTACATTGAAGTTCAATAGGTTTAACGTTTCCTAAAACACCACTAGAAATTAAAGGACGAAGTTTACTGAGCGAGGCATGATTCAGGCGCAAATGCCATTAGAATAATGGAGAAAAACTGGTTGTAGTAGAGAGAGCATTTTGAGGAATTTGGAGGGAAGTGAGTTCAAAAAGCCTCCCGATCTTTCGTCCACCCCCCAGAAAATGTCCCGTCCGCGAGTCCTGTACCTGACAACCATTAGAAGAAAAAGTGGCAGTTAATCCTTGATCACACAATTGGCCTACGGAGATGAGATCAACAGCTAGGGAAGGTACTAGATACGTATCAGGTAAACTCAAATTTGGGGAAGAAACATTCCCAATATGACTGATATTCATTTTGCTACCATCAGCAGTATGAATAGGAGGTAAAAAATTGTTCACTGATTTTGATAAAAACATGTAAGGATCAGAGGTCATATGATTACTACAAGTAGAGTCAATTAACCAATTTTTGTTACCTGGATGTACAAACATGGAACTAGAGGAGGAGGCACTAGAAGACACAACCTTTTTGAATAAAGACTTGAGATCTGACAGAGTGAGGGAGGACAGAGAGGAAGTACTCAAAGTGTCTGGTGTAACAGCATTGGCAGATGATGTTCCAACTTCTAAGGTTTGTCTGGACTTAGATTGATTGTCTCTTGGTCGTGGTGGCCGAGTGAGATAGTTGCTCTTGATATGCCCGAGTTTATGATAGTATATGAATTCAATTATTGGACAATTAAAGAAAAAATGGCCAGATCGATTGCAGTTCTTACAATATTGGGATGACTGAGTTTGTGATGGCCTGTTAGCAGCTAAAGCCTGTTCAGAGAAAGTTGGTTTGCCAATTTGCAAACGTGTTTCTTCAAAGATCAATTCTTTAATAGCTGTCTCGAGTGTGGGTAGAGGATCTTTGTGTAGTAGAGATACTCGAATAGGCTCATATTCAGACCGGAAAGCCATGAGAAATTGGATTAAGTGGAGTTGGTCTTCAGTGATCTTAGCCTGAGTGAGTTGATTCCAAATGGGCTGCATTGGCTAAGGAAATCATTGACAGACTGTCCAAATTCTTGCCTCATATTGTTCAGAATACTCTACAATTGATAGTGATGAGCGAGACCAGAGATTGTGTATCGGTTTTTAAGAAAATCCCAAATTTCTTTGGCAGTATTAAATTGATCAAATTGAATGTGAATAGTCTGGATAGAGGTATTACGAAATCAAGTAATGATCTGATGATTTCTACTTTCCCAATCATCAAGACGATCATTATATTTTGATTCAGTTTCATCTTGAGTACGAACAGGTTTGAGAGTTCCGCCAGTGACTATTCTCCAGTATTTAATTCCAATAAGATAGCTTTTCATACTATTTGCCCAAAGATTGTAGTTGGTGCCATTTAAAATGGTCACAATAGGTTGAGCAGCATTGATTTTCTCCGTAACTATAAGATAGAGTAAGAATTTAACAAATCTGAGGGCAAAAATGAATTCAGGAGGTCGAAAATCCTTAGGAATCGGTATCTGATTTCTGAAAATCGGTACAGAAAAGGTCGAATCGTTCGGTCAAATCAAAAGTCAACCGATCTGAACAAATCAAACCAATCGGACACGTGGCAGCTTTTGATTAGTGGACTGGATTGAGTGTCACTGCCAAATAACAAGTGGAGGTGATGTGGCAGTGTGATGTGGCAGGTCTGATGATACGTGGCGATGATGTGGTAGACACGTGGCGATGATGTGGCAGATGATGTGTCAGGTGTCGTGGCGATGATGTGTCGGTGACATGGCTGGTGACGTGGTTGGTGACTGGGCAGATTTGCTGACTGTGCACTGACGTGGTCGTCTTCAACCTCTGGCTGGCGCGTCTGGCACGTGGGAGAGTGAAGCACACTTGCAGTTACTGAAGCAGCGCGTGAGAGCTCGTCACGGCTCCAATTCCGTCATGGTTTGTTGCAGAATTCTTAGAATAACAAGATCTTTCTGATGGTGTGATCAGAAAAATTTTTGGACGTGTGCATGAAAAACGAAAAATTACATAATAGTTAGAACTGAAATACAGAAATTTTGTTTTTCACAGGACTTGATTTTGATTCAGATGAGTTACATGGGCTCTGATACCATGTTAATTAAGAGAAAAGATTGACAGAATGAGAGAATATGATATAACTTTATATATTTGATGTGTGTTTAGACACAATATACAAGAGCTATGAGGAAGCATAATTACAGGCTTGATTTGTGCATGGTTGGTGGCTTAACATGTGCTGTGAATGAATCTCCAACAACTCTTTGACTATCTACTTATAATAGCAACTAATACTATTGACAATGGTGGCTAAATATTGACTTATATTGTTTACAGCTAACACATTAGCTCAGGATTCTCTCTGAAAAGTATTGAATCTCTATGTAACACAACTTCAAGAACCTGTCACTCTAACCAGGATTATTAATGGAGCCATCACAATTATCCATGTACATACTAAAAATAAATTAATGTCATGACCATTAATAAGAATGAACAAAATAGTCATGTCTGTAACGGCTATAAGATGTGTCCTAATTACTCTGGAGACCCTCTTGCAAGGAATTCATAACATCAAGATTACATTGTAAAGAAAACACTTACTAAAGGTATTTCCGTGGAGAATATATGATATTTTAACTCAACAACAAAGTTTAGTACGAGATTGGGACCGCTCACATAACAATGGATATGCATACCCAATTGTCCCTCTAGTTTTTTCCATTCAGCAACCACATCATCCTTGCTATACCACCCTCTTAACTGCCACAACATCCAATATAATATTTGGATATCCATATCAATCATTATCCATTATGCAAATTTGTGTTAAATACATAAATTTTGCAAAATCCAAAAATAAAAAATGTAAATCATAGGAATGCATACTTGATCAAGGTTGATAACATTGGAGATGGTTAAGTTTAAGTTTGCTGTGAAGTCGCAATGAGATAGCATGTAAGGAATTGGACGTTTTGACACATCCGCATTACATATTTGATTTTGGTAAGTTGTAGATAACTTTGATGTAGCGTCGTTTGGGCATACTCCTAGTTGCTCATCAGACACATAGTCATGGGCCCTTATTAGAGTCTCAAGAAAGAGTAACCTTTAAATTTATTTAAAATTTAAAATTAAAATTAAACTGTTTTACTTGGCCCGGACTTTTGATACACATTATTTGAAATTGAATCCGGATATTTCGGATCTTTAGAATTTTTTTTATTGTTTAAATTTATTAAAAATATATAATAAAGTTTATAAGCTTATTAAAATTTTTAATAAAGTTTATGAGTACATTGGTTTGAAATTTAGGAGCTTGGGAATCAGTCTACAATTCGTCAATTCGTCAATTGCATTTCATGGTGAAAGAAAAACTTGGAGTATAATAGTTTATTTTTTAAAAATAAGGTAAAATTATAAAAAACTGAAAAGTTTATTATATTTCAAGCTAATAGACCTTTATTTTTTTTTTTATTAAAGTGTATATAGACTATGCTATTAAAAAGGCGCATTTGTTGTACTATAAAAACTTAAATATCCTATACTGAAATATAGTCTACCAGTAAATGTATATTTTCTTAGACAATAGACTCATGATCGATTCCCCTCCACCTTAATACTCAAAAAAAAAAAAAAAAAAAAAAACCTTAAATGTCAGCACACAAAAAATAATGAATATACTTAAGTTGGAATTCATCTCCTCATACTAAAAAACAATAGAACATAAATGTCAAACATATGCTCCAATACCTCATTTGAACCAATCTACAGAAGGACGCCTAAGCATAATATGTATAAATTTGAATCCCTTTTCCAATGTTAAAAAAACCAACCTCCTGAAAAAATAAATAAATAAAAATCAATTAAGGGGAGTGAAAAAAAAAGAATGAAATTGCATAGGATGGCCCAATAGATAAGAAAGCAAAGTGGACTTGATAGAAAGAGTAAATGAGATGGCCTATTAAACCAGGTTCTATAACTTTCACATGCAAAGGCACATTCGGACATGAGGCGGCCCATTAAGCTTTAGCCGTGCGCTATGACTTATGACTTATGAGCTATGATCACCAAAGCACTATCAAATATGTATTTTTATTTTTAATAGTTGGAGGAGCTAAAAATAATATATAATTTAATTTAATTACGTTCAATTTTTAAAATTATAAGCATCTAGCAAAATCAATATCTTCGTTCATCATAACTAATATAAAAATAAAAGATTTCAAATGAATTCTGTAAAATGAAATTTATATCAAATAAAATTTCAATGTCTATTTTTTATTGAATAAAAAAATTAATTTAATATTTTATATAAAAATTATATTATTGTATAAAATTAATTTAAAATAATAATAAAAAGAGAGAGAGAGAGAGAGAGAGAGAAAAGGATGTTCTGATTTTCGATTGCTCCTTGATAATAACAATATATAAATTATAATGTCCCTGTCTGGCCCGTAATCGATGGATGGACGGCACGGTGATTTGTAATAACTTTTTTTTTTTTGCCTAAGATTTGTAATAAAAATGATTCCGTACTTTTGGGGACTAGTAATTGTCTATTCTTTGATAGCGAGGGATCCAATAATAATGAAATCTCTCGCCATCTCTATTTTCAAATACCAAAATTTAATTTTTTAAAATGGTAGTACATAAAACATAATTTAATAATTTAATAGTAAATGCATATATAATTTAAATAATAAATTTAATTTTAATTTTTCTTCTAATACTAAAAAAAAATCATATAATATATACATATTTTTTTCAAAGTTAGATGACACGCACAATACAAAATAATGAAATTAACAACAATAATTAAAAGTGTGAGAATAAAAATTGAAATATATGACCTTTTAAAGATTTATTAGGTGTTTGGTTTAATTTTAAAAATTAGTTGATATTTTTTTTCAACAATTATATTGATCCATTTAGTAAACACAAAATATCAATAGTTATTGGTTGCTAATTTGACTTTATTACTTTTGTTAAAATTTATATTATAATGTATTTAAAAATAAGTTATATTTATAGTGATCAATTTAACATTTCAACAATATAATTAATAAAATTTTACTAAATAATTAATATTTTTTTAGTATACTAAATAATTAATATTTATGGGCTAATAAGTAATAACAACTATCGGTCACATGTTATCAATTATCAATAATAGCTATCAATTATTAATAATAATTATCCTTTATCATGAATAGTTAAATCAAACATATCATTGATTTAAAAAAAATTATTATTTGACTAAGATTTCATCAACTCATATATTATACACTTTAGTACATATTAAAATGGACTAAAGTATATAATGCATTGACACTTATAAAATAAAATTTTAATATTATTGACTTCAAAATTTTAAATAAAATAATTAAAATATTTTAGAAAAAAATATAAAATATATATTTTGGCAATAGTATGAAATTTCTAATTTACATTATTAATGATTAAAATAAATTTCATTATGTATCAAATAATTTTTTTAAAAATTAAATTTATATGAAATTATCTTATTAGTTTTTTATATCATTATTTTTTGTTGACTCTAATTAAAATTTATATAAACTAATATTTTTTTTTATCATTTTTTACTTGATTTATATATAATAAATTCAACTCATATATTTTATTTATATTAATATTTAAAATTATTATAAGATAATTTTTAAATTTAATAAAATAATAATAATAATTTCTACATCTTAAAATATTTTAAGAAAAATAAATTAAATAAAAAAATGATAAAATTGGACGTGGGTGCGTGATTAATTATTAATTATTATATAAGACAAGTACCTGTTCCTAAAAACGGCATGTATTTATCGTGTGATGTACCCTACCCACGTTCTTGTTTTGAAAATAATTTAAAATCCTTATTAAAAATAATTGAAAATAAGAATAATAATAGAAAAAAGAAAATCATATGTCGGTGCATATTTGTAAAATGTTAAAATCACCGTCAGTCCGTCACAGTCATAATGATCCAGTTTATCTCACTCCCTAGCTCCTCCAATTGGCTGTTTATAACCTTCTAATCCTATTCACACCTAAAGCCAAGGAGCATCCATCCATAAAATAACATTTTTTTTAATATTTAATTGCAGAAAATTAATTAAAAATTATTTTATAATGTTCATAATTAGGGATGTTAATTTAGAATATATTATTATTATTATTATTATAAAAATTTAATTTTTCAAATTTATAAGAACTAAAAATAATTAGATTTGTAATCTTCATATATTACTAATTATTAAAAAATATAAAAAAAATTGTAAAATTATTAATAATTGGTGGTAGTTTTGTTTTTGTTAAATTTGAAATTTATTTAAATAGAAAATTATATTTCCTTTATTTAATTTTAAATTTATTTTGGGAGAAATAAATATTAGAAATTAGGTTTTTTCCCACCGACGGAGTTGTTAGTTTTGCACTTTAGCTGTTTTGTTTTGTGTGTGGAGCGAAAAGTCATAACTCAAACCGTGTGTGTGTCACACTGATATTTTCCTTCAGCATCATTATTATTATTTAATTACCAAACCCTCCAATGAAAAAAATACCAAATTACATTTTGCACCAAACATTTTAATTATTTTTTCTTTTATTTTTTTTTTCACTAGGAATGGCAATCCGTGTTAATAGATCGTGTTGATTTATACTTATAATATGATAAGAGTCAATATGAACACGATACGATTAATTTATCATGTAAAAAATTTAAATACGAATATGATTCACTTAATTAATATTAACATGACACGATTAATTTATCATGTGAAAAATTAAATAAGAATATGATCCACTTAATTAATGTTAACACGACATGAATAATACGTTTAAAATTTTTAATTAATTAATTTTTTTATTTTAATATATAAAAATTATCAAATTTATTAAGTTAACTCATATTAATTTATATTATTACATAAAATATAATTAAATATAAATTATAAAGAAGATTAAAAGTAATTATATATATATATATATATATATATATATATAAGTTATAAAAATATATTATATTAAATATGTTAATACAACATGACATATAAATAATAATAGGTTCAATATATTATTTTTGAATTAACAGATCAATTTATAATACGATATAAATATTATAGTGTTATAATAAATCGATATAAAATCAATAATTTTTAATCCAAATACATTAATTTAGTGTTGAAATTCTATTGTGTTATCTTGTGTTGTTTGATATTGCGAACCTAATTGCACTCGCCATCATGCAACTGGTTTTCCACATTGCTTTGATTTGACTTTCTCACTGGTTTATAGCTGTTAAACGACCAAAAAAAAAAAAATAATAATAATAATAATAATAATAATCTATTTTTTATATATAAAAATTAAAAATAAAAACCCAAAATTTTGCCATAAAAGCTCTATGCTTAGCACCAGAGTATAGCAGAGAGAGAACTCTCCTTTCTTTGTAAATTGTATCTCAAGGAGAGAATAAAGAGAGGCAAAAGCTAGGGTCTCTTTTGCTGTCTTTGATTTTTTATCTACTCAGATCCAAATATAGCAATCTTTAACTATAAAGGGTATGCTCCATTTCCCATTCTTGATTTTTCATTTTAACAAAGTTTCAATCTTTAGTTTTTAGTATTATTCCTAGTTGCAAGGAACTGGATTACTTAACAAGAACCTACATTTTCTTGATTTCTTTAGTTTCTGTTTGTGGGTTTTTGTTTTTCTTGATAAGGCTGCTGATTTATGAGTTTTTGTTCTTTACTTGTTCTGCATATACTGTGTGTGTTTGATAATTTTAATTTTGGCTTATAATTGAACTAGTGTTTATGCGTTTGAGATTGCTGGATTATTTCAAAGTTTATGTTTCTTTTCCGGAGACGGGTAGTCAACTTTATTTCCATGGCAATAGAAGTTAATTTTATATCCAATTCAGTTGTTGGTTGTTTACGTTTATGGATCTGATTCTTTTTCTTTAATCCATCATCATAAAAAAGGGGGGAATTGGGCTCTCTGTCTTTCAAATGAGCCTTTTTCATGTTTTGGTTCTTACTATAATTTTGAGTTCTCTTTTGAAGTCTACACTTGTTGAGAATATTTCTTTTTTTAACCAAGGTTTGCATGTTTGATCTATTGGTTTATTTGGTTGTTTTTCTCTCAAAGTTCTGATCTGCTTGTGATCTGTGAATTCAGGGGTCTAGATCATTGATTCTTGATAGGTGGTTTTATGTATCTTTGTTTGCAAAAACTATATTAAATGGAATGAAAGATATGAAAGAATATTTAGAATCTCACTGTATGTTGCTATTATTGTTCTAATTAGCCTCATCAAACAGAATGTTGTACACGCCAGCAAACAGGCAGACAAGGTGTTCTAAAATTCCACATATCAGAAAGGAACACTTGTACTTTAGCAAATGTTTAGATCCAAAAAGGAAAAACACAACCATAAAGTTAGAAAGGGAAGCTGACATGAAATTCATCCTAAACACTTGTACTTTAGTAAGTGTTTTCTTCATGGCAATTCTTGAACATAAGATCTCAGAAGAAATAAAAAGCATTGCCATGAAGGGCACACTTACCCTATTTGAATTCTGATGCCTTTTTCAAAAAAAAATTCACCAGTTAGTTTTTGTGTGACAGACTTGCAAGTTCACAGAAATTAAGCTGTTGGAATATGGGGCATAACTGATTTTTTTTGTTTCCTTCCAGGTGTGTATAAGGAAAGGCGTCTTTATCTAAAGAAGCATGGCCATGGGGAAGTACTCCCGTGTTGACGGGAGGAAGTCGTCAAGCTACTGTTCAACAATCTTAGTGGTTGTGTTTGTTGCTTTTTGTTTGGTTGGAGTTTGGATGTTAATGTCATCCTCTGTTGTTCCAGTCCAGAATTCAAACTTACCCTCCAAAGAGTCTGTAAATGAGGTACAACAAACAGCTAGTGAAAGTAATTCTAAGCAATTTGAAGACAGTTCAGGTGATTTGCCGGAAGATGCAATGAAAGAAGATGGCAATATCATTAATACTCTAAGTGAATCTGGTGTTCAGGATGATCAAAATGGTTCCACAGCAGAGACGGGGACTCAAGTTGGTGATAACACGGAAGAGAAGGTTGAGACAGATGGCACTGATATGAAGACTCAGTCTAATAATGCGGTTGAAGAAAACCAGGATGAGAAGACTGAGTCTCAAGAGGAATCAAAGAAGGAGACTGAAAATGATGGGGATGGAAAAACAGGAGATGAAGAAACTGGAAAGGTGCAAGCTGGAGGTGGTGAAACAAATAATAGTGAACAAACAGAGTCAGAGGAGGCCTCGGGTGAAAATAAATCTGAGTTTGATGATGGCAGCAAGAATTCAGACTCAGGAGAGAGTTCAGATGAAAATAGGCAGGAAGAAAAAGATGATCAAAGTGCTAGTGAGAATAACACTGAAAGTCAAGAAAAAAATCAGGCTTCAGTTGAGGTTTTCCCTGCTGGTTCACAGTCTGAACTGTTGAATGAAACTGATGCTCAAAATGGTGCTTGGTCAACTCAAGTGGTGGAGTCACAGAATGAGAAGAAATCACAACAATCTTCAATATCTAAGGATCAACAGGGTCCTAGCTGGAAACTCTGCAATGCCACTGCTGGTCCAGACTACGTTCCTTGCCTTGATAACTGGCAAGTTATCAGAAGGCTCTCAAGCACAAAGCATTATGAACATCGAGAGAGGCACTGCCCTGAAGAAGCTCTCACTTGTCTGGTTCCCATACCTGATGGATACAAAAAATCAATCAAGTGGCCTAAAAGCAGAGACAAGGTAAACATTTATTCACTTGGTTAATGCTGAACTCCTGGTTTACTTGGTTTATATGTGTTTTGGTTCATGATGCAGATATGGTACAATAATGTTCCCCACACCAAGCTTGCAGAGGTTAAGGGTCACCAGAATTGGGTTAAAGTTACTGGTGAATATCTTACTTTTCCAGGTGGTGGAACTCAATTTAAGCATGGTGCTCTTCATTACATTGATTTCATAGAGAATGTGAGTTTTATCCCTTTCCTTTTTTTTTTTTTTTCCATTATCCCTTTCCCTTTTTTTAACCTATCCTTGCGTTACCTTGTTGAACAACTACTAATTCTACAGGTGAAAGAAACAATTAACAGAACTATTTTTTCTTTCTTAAATTTAAAAATCTTTTTCTCATACATGTATCATACATTACTTGTGTGCACTTTGTACGAAGTGTATATTTTTGTATGTAAAAGTTTTATTGAGAATATAGGAGCATTTTGAGCATGAGAGACTGTAACCTTCCCAACAACTTTTATTGATCTTTTTATATATTTCTTGAATGGTTAAGAAATATTCCTGAAGACATGATTAGAATATTTACAACAAAACAAAGGATTTAAATGTAATGGATACTTGTATTAACATGCAGTCTCTTCCTGATATTGCTTGGGGAAAAAGAACCCGTGTGATATTGGATGTTGGATGTGGGGTGGCTAGCTTTGGAGGTTATCTTTTTGAAAGAGATGTTCTTGCAATGTCATTTGCACCAAAGGATGAGCATGAAGCTCAAGTTCAATTTGCACTTGAACGGGGAATCCCTGCCATGTTGGCTGTTATGGGCACCAAGAGACTACCATTTCCTAGCTCTGTTTTTGATGTTGTCCACTGTGCACGCTGTCGGGTTCCTTGGCATATTGAAGGTGATGTCTTCATCTATTCTGGTTGAATAAACATTTCATTTTATTCACTTTTCTGGTTTAGAGATTCATTTTGAGTTATCTTGCAGGTGGTAAACTTCTTTTAGAGCTCAATCGTGTATTGCGACCTGGTGGTTACTTCGTCTGGTCTGCCACTCCAGTTTATCAAAAGCTTCCAGAAGATGTTGGCATTTGGAAAGGTAGAATTTATGTCCGTGTTTGTATTCCTATTTCCTTCTCAGAGAGATGAATATTTTGATTTTTCTTAATGCGGTATTTTCCTTTCCCTGGTGATAATTGATGGCAGCAATGTCTGAACTGACAAAGTCAATGTGCTGGGATCTCAAGGTGATTCAGAAGGATACAGTAAATGGTGTTGGTGCAGCAATATTTAGAAAGCCAACATCCAATGAGTGTTACAATAAAAGATCCCAAAATAAGCCCCCACTGTGCAAAGAATCTGATGATCCAAATGCAGCCTGGTACTTTCTTCTTCTTACTAATGTTCTAAGAATTGGTTTTTGTTGTGCCATGAACCTGGCCATAAAAATGTCTAGCAACTTAGGTAAAATATACTGCAAAAAAGGACCACAATTAATTGTCAAAATGTGTATATCTCTGAAATTTTATTATATGTACGATTGCATATGACTATCTGTTTATGTAAGAGTCAGATTATGGACATTTGTCCCTATAGGAATCACAGTTTAAAATCTATCGATTATAAAAGAAGGGAAAGGTCCTGGAAATAATTTCCCATAAAGTTTTGAAAGCGGGGATCTTTCTTAACTATTAATTTCAGCTTTTTTGGGAATAGTACTGTCATTTGCTTTGATTATTTTGGCAAATATATGGTATTGAGCTTTTTGGTGACTTAATCTGCAATTTTCTTGCATGAATAATTATAGCTCTTTTTATTTGTTTTTTACTTATATATTCTATTTGTATCAATATTCAATTGTCACAAATAAATTTGATAATTTGCCTCGTAGAACTAGGAAAGCTTTTCCTTTTTGTGCTCTACATTGAGTGGAAGACTTGATAAGCAATTTTGATATCCTGGAAGCAAATTTTACTTTCATAGTTTTTCCTTTCTGCATTTTAGAAAATTAAAAAAAAAAAAAATTATCATGGTGAAAAATACAAGTACTTGTGATTGTTCTGGGAGTGAGGAGAAAAGATACCAGAGAGTTGGAACTGCCAAAGCATGGGTATGATGTGAACTTGGAAGATAGATTTGTATGTTTATAAGCAAGTGAATTCTTGTTCCAAAAGTCTCAACTTTGCTATACAAGGACTTCTTTACAATGCAAAACTGCTATAATTTTCATGATGAGTTCTCAATATAATTTCCTTGAAAATTGTTACGGGTGTTTATCTTCAGGAATGTACCACTTGAGGCATGCATGCATAAAGTGCCTGTAGATGCATCAGAACGTGGGTCTCAATGGCCTGCGCAATGGCCTCAAAGACTGGAGAAGTCACCTTACTGGCTGAAGTCTCAGGTTGGAGTTTATGGTAAAGCTGCTCCAGAGGATTTTACTGCCGATTACAATCATTGGAAACATGTTGTCTCCCAGTCATATTTGAATGGGATGGGAATTGACTGGTCTTCTGTGAGAAACATCATGGACATGAGAGCTGTATATGGAGGGTAAGCAATTTAACACTGTTTTATATACTTTCATAGCTGTGGAAACTAGTAGCCTAGTATCCAGAGTGCACCTGTGATTCTCTTGGAGAGGAAGCTGATGCTTCATTGTTTCTGTTGTAAGCATGCTACCTAGTGGAGAATCTGCTTTTTGATGCTGCTGATTGGCGTATTAGATGATCCTACAAAATTTAAAACATAAGGCTGGTGTGAGTTAAGCCATCTATGTGTGCGAGTATTTTATTCTGGTGGTTGCATAGAAAAAATGGCATAAATTTCCTCTGAAATCTTAGGCTTTTTTAATTGGGTTAGTGAGCTGGCAGGTCATTCATGGCGGATGAATGATAAGGATTCCTCCTTAGTGCATGCCATTTTAATGATGGCTTAATCTTCTAGAGTGTAAGAAGTATATAGCCTCATGCCATGTTTTTCTTATGCTTTTCTGTAATTATTTTAGGTTTGCTGCTGCTTTAAAAGACTTGAAAGTTTGGGTTATGAATGTTGTCCCAATTGACTCGGCGGACACACTTCCAATCATTTATGAGCGTGGTTTATTTGGGATGTATCATGACTGGTGTGAGTCATTCAATACTTATCCTAGAACCTATGATCTTCTCCATGCTGATCATCTATTTTCCAGTGTCAAAAAGAGGTTTGATACTATTTTTTATTTTTGGTGTTTCAATCTCTAAAAGTGATTCCATTAATTCCTCTTAACTCGATATGATGCTGATTTCCTGGCAACAGGTGTAACATAGTGGCGGTAATGGCAGAAGTTGATAGGATCCTGAGGCCAGAAGGGAAGCTGATTGTGCGTGACCATGTTGATATCATAGGTAAGATTGAGAGCATGGCTAAGTCTATGAAGTGGGAGATCCGGATGATTTACTCTAAAGATAATGAAGGACTGCTTTTTGTTCGCAAGACAATGTGGCGTCCTACAGAGACAGAAACAATCAAATCAGCCATTATGTGAACATGATCCTTCAGTTTTGTCTTTGAGCTGAGGTTAGCTTGCTGCTTCCTTATGTGAGATTCCTTACTAGGTTATAATGTATTCTATACCTCTATTAGTCATTCGATTTGCAGCTTAGTATTGACAGCTGTAGTTGAGCACAAATGTAAAATTTTTCTCTGTATCTGCAAATGTAAAATCATATAGTTGATTATATACATTAACAATCCATAAATGATGTTTACTATCTTAATGTTAGCTTCATGTCTCTCTTTATTGCAATGCTCTAGTTTGGTGTTCAGTTTTATCATTTTCATGAATATGGTAGAAAATCAAATGTTCTTTTGAAACTTGTCAAACTCATTGTCACCTGAAACTGTGACCTGTATTCTTTTCAATGAAGAATGAACTTTGACAAGGAAGAACGTGTACACCTTGATAACAATTGCTGGCCTTTATTTATTTATTTTGATAAATTTGTTTCAGACTTGAAACTTCAGTCAGAGATAATTCCTGTATTTTTATTTGAGCTGATGACTTTTTTTGTTCAAATTAAAGGGCACGTGACGTATCAATGATCACTTGTCTCCCCAAAAGTTCGTTCTCTTCTAAGTTGAAGTTCATTTATTTTAGCAGAACGTGCATAGTTGCATATGGATCTTTATATGTATATTGTACACAAGAGAAAGCAATGACTGCTGAGGAAAGGAACAACACAACTTATAGAACTTGACTATATCAACAAGACAACAAGCAACATAATTTGATATTTGATTATTGAAGTGTTCATTTCATTTACAGGTGAACAATAAGGAAATATGAACTCTTATTTCTTAGTCAAACAAAAACAATATATAGTATGGTTTTGAAGATTTCAGCTTATGATCCAAACGACCCTTCCATACTATCAGGTCGGTAGTTTTTTCTTTTTTGGGTACATTTGGCTTTGACCGGACTCAAATCCAAAATCTCAGTCTTAGAAACAACTTTAATACTACTGAATTAAAAGTTAATATAGAAATTATAGTGCAGAAGATGAGAGAATCAAATTTTAACAGTTTTATCCCTTTCAAATATTTCTACTGTGCCAAAATATAAACAGAATCAAGTGAATTTAAAGTCTTTTTGAATCTTAGCATTCAAGGACTATATTCGACCCATGTCATTATTATTTATTTTTAAATTAAAATTTTGATAAATAAGATAAAAAGCAAATATATTTATTAATAAGTTAATTTGCAAAAACCCTTTGGGATTGAGTAACATATTTTATTCCTTCAATATTGATTCTTCATGGTGTTCAATATAACACATACCCACTCATTGCATTGAAGAGTCCTCAAAACAAATTAATCCTTCTTTTCTTCATTCTCTATTGTGAGTGTGCGTGTGTTAATGCCAAAAGCTAAATTAGGTCAAAATATATAAGAGAAAACAGACCAAAAGTGAGTAATATTGGACCCTACCATTTTGAGAGGAGCGCAATGTCCACCTGCTTCCAACTCTTCTTGTCACATATAAACCTGCATTGAACTTGAACATAAGATTTTCTTGTCCCACATTCTTTCATTTCAATACCTTAATTTAATGCCTACCAAAATCATTCAATGGACACTTCTTTCTTTTTTTAAGGGCAGTGAACCAGTGGTTATATTGATAGCCCAAATTTGCCCTTCTGGTGTCTTAGTAATGACCTAAAGTATTAGGAGAGGGAAAAATGTATTATTTGGTTATTTTAGCCTTATTGTTGAATGTTTAGGGGGTTTGCCTTAATCACTTACCTTTATTGTGTAAAATATTTTGATATTCCACTGACATTTCTCTACCTTATATATTTGTTAAATTTTACCTTTGTTGGCAAAGTAGCAAGCAAAAGTGTCAAAGATGCTTCTTTTGGACTCCCTTTAAATGTTGTTTACTTTTTTCTTTTCTTTTCTTGGTTAAGCTTATTTCTATGGCTTATGAGCTATCTGCAAATAATGAAAAGGGCACTTATCCTCATGTTTGCATGATTGAAATTAAGAATAACATTATATTAATACTACATGTTTAGGTTGGTTCATTCAACCATGCATAGGCTTGAGGCTATAGCCATTTTCTTATTAACAACACATTCTTTATGCATTTAGCATATTTATTTATGATTATAGGTTAGTTGAGCAGAATCACTTATTTTATGGATGAAGTATATATAAGCCTATGCTTGCTACAGCATAAATCCTATGTATGAAATGATTAGCATCATAAGCATCTATATATACACTAAATATTCGTTGGTTTAATATAGCAATAAGTGCATATTTGAATTAGATAAAAGTTCCGAGTTTATTGGATGCACCGAATGCATTAAAAAATGATACACCCTACACTTACAAATACATGAGACTCATCTGAATTTATAAAAGGTGGATCCCACATTTATATGAATAAGAATGCATTGCACCTGGTACACTAAATAATTTTTCCTTGTTAGGTTGTACAATTTAACTAAATTCTTTCAACTTTTTCAGAAATAAACACTAACATACATTTCATTTGATTTATGCACATGATCATATGTACATATATACATTATATAATATCATGGTATGTGGAAAGTAGTTTCATACATTCATATCAAAATCATCATTAACTTGTAGTGCAAATTTTGTTACATTATTCAAGTCTCCAATTGTACTTGCTGGCATTACTAATTATATAAATAGACAACAAAGATTTCTCATCAGAAGATTATTATATATGTAACTAATTAAAAAAGTCTAATCTATTGAATGGTCCAATGAGGATATATTTTAATAACCCTGAAAATTCCTTAGCTCTAACTCTCACTCAGATTCTAGCATTAGACAATTGGGAGAGAGCAAGGCAACAACATGAGTTGCTTTACCAGTTTAATATTATCAAATACCAAATTGTCTGCCATTGACATACCTTTCCTCAAACAAACAAGTTGGCAATCTCCATACATTACTCAACATGTCTGCTGCCACAAACACTCTAAAGCTGCTATATTTTTTCAATCTTAAAAGAGAAATAGAAATAGAGACAGAGAAACAGAGTGCAATTCAACTTCAATCCCATTGATCTCTTCTCATCAAGAAATTCAAAATGTTAGTTTCTTTGAAGCAAAAGTGCTTTCTTTTTACTCTTCTACTTGCTTTCTTTCTTCTTTTTTCTTCATCGGAAGCTTCAAGATTGCCTAAGGAGTATTGGGAACAAATGTTACCCAAGAAATTACCAACTCCTTCTTCTTCTCCCTCTAAAGGCACCAATTCTGTTTCTGCCTCTTCTTCTACAATGGTGAAAGTTGATACAAATCTTCCTTCCTCAGATGGAAAGGTCTAGTTTTGCAGTTTCAAGAACCCTCTTCTTCTAACTGTAGATTAATATAAATGGAATCTGCAAATTTTGCACCCATGGATCGATCCAAGAAAAAGCAGGAGACAGAGTTTTTGTAAATGAGTACTCTGTTCTTGATGGTGTTTAATTGTATATGGTTTTGAAAAGAAAGCAAACTCTCTTTGTAGATTTTTTCAAGAATTGGTCTGTGGATATTCACTGTAAAGATTACTGATGAGTAGATATTTTTATAATGGACCATGAGCCTGTTTTTATTACTTGATTCGATCCACAAGCGTAGATTATGCAAATGGGGATGAATATATAAATATAGTATATAGTATATATTTCCCTGAAATTAATTCTTCCATGTAATATCTATTGTCTCTCTACAATAACTTCAATTATATCATAGCTTGAACAGAATCTTGATTGTTTCTTACTTTCTTATATCAAGTTGGCCTTTTAATTGTGAAAGGATCATATAAACTCTAATTATATAATTCATCCATTTTTTATTAAAATACAAGAAAGAAAAACTATGTTAGCAATGGGGGAAAATGTCAAGTGCTCACCACAGGAAAGACTCTTTCTCTTGGATATTAAATCCAAGTTTCATCTGTGTTTGCTTCCCTAACTGCCTCAACATCTCAAGCTCTTCCACCACTTTTTTCATAGTGGGTCTTTGTTCTCCTTCTAATCTCAAGCAACTCCTTGCAAGCTCTGCGACTCTCTCAAGTTGCTCTGCATTTCCCTCTGTTTTCACTCTGTTTTCCAAAATATCGAAAAGGCGATCCTCTCTTAATGAAGAAATGAAGTACAAAGCAAGACTTTTCTCCACACATTCAGAGAAAATTGCTTTCTTCCCAGTAAGCAATTCAACAAGAACTACTCCAAAGCTATAAACATCGCTCTTTTCGGTTAAAATTCCTGTCTGGAAGTACTCAGGATCCATATATCCAAGAGTTCCTTGAACTAATGTAGTTATAATTTGTTCTTGATCAAAAGGAACCAATCTTGAAACTCCAAAGTCAGAAACTTTAGCAGTAAACTCATTATCTAATAATATATTTGCAGACTTAACATCTCTGTGAATAATCTGCATTGAATGCATATATGCAAGTGCCCCAGCAGTCTCCTCTGCTATTCTTAATCTTGTTTCCCATGGCAATGAGTGAATAAGATTTGGATGATGAAGATGGTGAAAGAGTGTACCATTGGTTATAAAATCATATACTAGTAATGGAACAGGAGTTTCTAAACAGCAACCTAAAAGCTTTACTGCATTTGGGTGATGAATTTGAGAAAGAACAATAACTTCATTGACAAATTGCTCAATTTGGGTTCTATCAATTGCTTTGGATCTTTTGATGGCAATTTCTCCGTTTTCTGGTAAAATTCCTTTGAATACTACACCATAACCTCCTTGGCCAATGACCATGCTCTTGTTGAAATTATTGGTTGCCTTGTTTAATTCTTCTTCTGCAAATATTTTTGCTGCATCTGCTGAATGTTTGCTTTTAAAGAGTATTTGTTGTAATAAGAAACCTCCATTTTGCTTGAAATACTCTTTTCTTAGCTTGATTATATTTTTTCTTTTGACTCCCAAAATAATTATAGAAATGGCCAGGAATACGAGTACAAGGCCAATGCTGAAACCTACATGGTTGAAAACTTAAGATTAGGTGGCAAAGTTGAATTGAAATTTGACCAAATCAGAAAATTTTAGTCGCACATTTGAGATTCTATTTGGCATTAAGCCTTAATCTTTTTTAAGAAGAACAACTATATAATATTTTGAAAATTTCTATAACTATAGATGTAGAGATGATAACACAAGTAAAGAGGAGTGTAAATTTACCAATAATGGATCCAGTCTGGATTGAATTAGTATGCTTAGGAGTGCAGCCACTTCCATCTTTTCTGCCGTCCCCATCGTGACCCTTTGGGCAATAACAAGTATAATTGCCAACATTGTTTTCACAAAAATTTGTGCACTGATTCAGGCTCGGAATTTCACACTCATTTATATCTGAATAAATAATGAAAAAAAATATCAATCCATCATGTCAAAAAATAAAAATCTGAAGCTTAATATGAACCAATAGAGTTGTAGAGCACTAATGAGTTTTTGACTCACTGGTATTAGAGTCATTTTCAAGACTTGTGAGATTGAAAACAGGAAAAATTTAGCCACAGACAGGAACAGAGTTACCTCTACATCCATCAGCAAGATAAGGGTTCCCCTCATAACCAAGAGAGCAATTGCAACGATAGCCAGGGCCATTATCAGAATCAACACAAAGACTATTATTAGTCTTACAAGCATAAGTTTGAAGATTTTTTTGAGCAACATTGCACGTCTCATTTCCAATAGCCCAGTCAAGAACAACAGGAAATTTTGTTACATTCCTTAAGTCACCAAGATCCAAAGTTGAGAAATTGTAAGAATTTACCTCAACAACAAAGGCATAGCTACAAGGATTAAATTTCCAAACATATTCATGATTAAAAAAACTATCAACATCCACAGAAAACTGCAATACTTCTCTTGGAATTGGACTTTGGCAGCAACCCATTCCTGCACATGACCCATTAATCACATCTTCAAATTGCTCACAGTAAGATATGCAACCAGTAGCATAACCTTTGGCACGGAGGCCTTGAATTATTCCATTGGTGTCACAACCAATGGCAGTGAGCTTATTTTGAGTGTAGGAAATAGGAAATCTCGGCAGGGTAAGCCTAGATCCTTCTAATTTCGTCGAATTACCAAATTCGTCGTAACAATCATATGCTGGTGAAGCAGAAATTCGCAATTGGCCTTCTACTGATATGTTAAGAACTTGAATTTGTGTTTCTCCTAGTAATGCTTCATTATTTGAAGCATTACATGTTACGAGAAAATCTTTGTTTAAATAACATCCTTCTTTTGTTCCAAATGGAAATGGAATACTTAAATCACCACATTGATATTGGCAGCCTGGGATGGCTTGGGCTGTTGTTAGTGTTCCTGTTGCTAATATTGTAGCAAGCAATAACAAGAATTGTTGATACATTTTAGCCAAGTCCTTCTCCATTACTGGCTTGTTATTTCTTAATTTCTCTCTGAAAATTTTAATTTGCTTCTGTAATGGATCGATGATTTTGTTGTTAATTACTGTTTAACTAAGTTAATTATTTTTATAGAAACTCTATAAAGTTAATATAAGTAATTTTTTCATAGTTTTCATCAAACATATGACAAGAGAATGAAGACATAAGCTACTTCACAAAAGGGGAGCTGCAAGTTTGAGTTTATATACATTGATTTGGTTTTTATATGAGATAAGCTTTGATTGGTCAACGAGAAAAATCAAGAATTATATTGTCACAGTAACACAAAGAAGTCTAGAATTAAATACTACTTCGCTGCATTGTAAAGATTAAAGAACGAACTACCAAACAAAAGAGAGGTATATATTAAAAATGAAGTTCTTGATCATGAATTTATTATAATAAAAAAGTTCATAAGGTACGTATACATTGCTGCCGGGATGCTAATAGCCAGCAAATTAATTACTGGCGATTATATTGAAGTGATATAATCCTAGTTTACCATAATAAGAGGTGTAAATCATTTGTCCAATTGCCTCTTTTTTTTAATCTAAAAATTATAAAAATATTAAGGTTTTGATATTAATGGGATTAAGTATTTAAGTTAAAATGAAATATTTTAATATTTTATGAATTAGTTATTTAAGCGAAAAGTAGAATTTTTAGTTTATTATCTATTTTTTTTAGTTAATTAGAAATATTTTCTGGTCAATTTATGTGCTAATCAGGATTAGATTTTTTATTTGGACAGCGTCAATCGATATTGAGTCTCCTCTTCGGATGAGTCTAAAGGCACACTCTTTACGCTCAGTCTATACATTCAGACTAATCCTTACTAATAAAAAGACGAGAAAACTCTCTTATCAATCATGCTAATTCTTAGATTATTTATTACCTAATAAAATAAAAGGGATGCAATAATATTTTATTGAAATTGTTATCATTAAAACGAGCGTATTATTTTTATTGGTTTGGGCCCAGCTACAAAATGTAAATAAATAATGAAAGCCCCTTAGCAGACTTTTTACTAAGCCCATGATTAAGACGAGAGGAAAACGTTTCCTTCTCGTTCATGAACGACCGGAAAACTTTTCCGTCGTCTCAAAAGCTTTTATTGTGGTCTCAAAAGTCAAAAACATATATCTGATACGTTGTAAGGTGGCTGACGTGACCTAAACCGCCATGGAATTTACCCGCCTCCATTAATGGACGAAGAATTGGACTGCATAATATCCGGAATTGGCGTCAATGAAACTTTGTAGCTTCTAGCTCTGTTTTGTGAATAAGATCATCTGCCACCAGCTACTGATAAAATTTCATGCTTTTTCATGCTATCATACACAGCAGTTAAAAAGCCATTATCTTCCTCAGTTAGCAACTGCTCTGTTTCCCTTGAATTCACTGTCACCCATGGATGAATCTCCATCATTCTCAATAACCCTTCTAATTCCATTGCAATTTCCTTCATAGTAGGCCTCTCCTCCCCTTTTAAACTCAAGCATCGCTTTGCTATCTTAGCCACTTCCTTAATCTGCTCTTTGTTTCCCTCATCTACAATGACATGATCAAGAATTTCAACCAATTTATCCCTTTTCATTGAAGAAAGAAAATGCATTGCTAGACTTCTTTCTTCCTCTGCTCTGTCAAAACAGAGTGCCTTTTTACCAGTCAGTAATTCAACAAGAACTACTCCAAAGCTATAAACATCACTTTTCTCAGTTAATTGACTTGTGTGCAAGTATTCTGGGTCTAAATATCCTAATGTTCCTTGCACCATTGTAGACAATTGAATTTCATCCAATGGAACCAATCTTGAAGCCCCAAAATCAGACACTTTTGCAGTATAATTACCATCCAAGAGTATATTAGTAGTCTTCACATCTCTATGAATGATTGGTATTGAAGCTGCAGAATGCAAATAAGACAGAACTCCTGCAGTTTCAGCTGCAATTCTTAGACGAATCTCCCAAGAAAGAGGAACTGATGCATTTCTTTGGTTATGAATGTAATCGAAAAGGGTACCATTAGAAATGAATTCATAAACTAATAGAGGAACTTCTGTCTCTAAACAACAACCCAAAAGCTTGACTACATTTCTATGGTTGATTTGGGAAAGTACTAGCACTTCATTGATGAATTGCTCAATCTGGGTTTGATCAACTATTATTGATTTCTTGATTGCAACTTCTCTGTTATCTGTTAAAGTTCCTTTATAAACAGTACCATAACCTCCTCTGCCAATTATTGTACTCTCTTCGTAATTGTTTGTGGCTCTCTTTAACTCCTCTGCTGTAAATATTTTTGTTGCAGTAGTAGTTCCTTCTGGATTGCAGAGTTTCTGTTTTAGCATAAAACCACCATTTTGCTTAAAGAACTTTTCTCTAAGCTTGATTAGCTTTCTTTGCTTTAAAACCAAGTAGAGCCAGGAGCTTGCAACAATCAAGGCTATAAAGCCTATGCCAATACCTATACTTGAACAAAGTCAACAATTAGAAATTATTTCCAGAAAAATTTATGTTGTTATGTAAACTTATTAAACAATAAGTTTAGATTTAAACATCTGTTTCTTGAAAATCAAATTTTTTTAGGTTGCAGATAAGGTGTTTGTTCATATGTCTCAGAGATTTATGTATGGTACCAAGGGTTTGTTTCATTGTTTTGGAAAAGGGCTTTCTTCATCTGGGTATGTCAGTGCTTTGTGTGTTTATTTTTTTTTTTAAATTTCTATAATTTTAATTAGCATTTACCTCTGATTTTGTTTTTTTTTTTTATAACAAGAGATAAATGGATACAAAAATGAGATCCATTTAATCTACAATATTTTGGAAGTTTGCATGCAGATCAGGAAAAGTTTATACTTACCAATGGTGATTACAAAGTGTGTTGTTTGAGTTCGAGTGCAACCACTTCCATCTTTTCTGCCATCACCCTTATACCCCTTGGGGCAAGAACAAGTATAATTCCCAGGAGTGTTTTTGCATCCATGTGAGCACATATTGGTGCTTGGAATTCGACACTCATCTATGTCTGATAAACAATCAAAACAAGTATCAGTCCATGGTTAAGTTAAGCATTTTCACCAAATAAACAAATAAATGCCACCAAGCCATTGACATAAAGTACCTTGACAACCATTAGCAAGGTATGGATTCCCCCTATAGCCCTCAGAGCAATTGCAGCGATAACCAGGGCAATTATCAGAATCATAGCATATGCTATCGTCCTTGCAAGCATAGGTTTCTGGTCTACTTTGAGCATCATTACACGTCTCATTCCAAATAGCCCAATCAACAACTACGGGAAACTTTGTCACACTCCGCAAGTCTGCAAGATCTAATACTGAGAAGCTGTATGCATTTTCTTCAACCACAAAGGCATAGCTGCAAGGATTGAATTTCCATACATATTGATGATCAAAATAGCTAACAACTCTTACATCAAAGTTCAGTACTCCTTTTGGAATAGAGGTTTGGCAGCAGCCAATGCCAGCACATGACCCATTGATCACATCTTCATGTTTGACACAATAGGATACACACCCAGTGGCGAAAGCTTGTGCTTTTGAGCCTTGAATAAGTGTAGAGGTATCACAACCGGTAGCAGTGAACTTGTTCTGTGTGTAGGAAAGGGGAAATTTGGGCAGGGTGAGGTTTGATCTTGCACGGTTAGTTATGTTACCAAATTCATCATAACAATCATATGCTGTTGATGCTGCAATTCGCAGTTGGCCTTCAACTGATATGCTAAGGACTTGTATTTCTGTTTTTGCTAAGAATGATGCATTTGCAGCATTGCATGTTATAAGGAAGTCTTCATTAAGATAGCATCCCTCTTTTGTTCCAAATGGAAATGGGATACTTAAATCTCCACACTTATCTGGGCAGCCAGGCATGACTTGGGCAGTAGCTGATGGTTGTGTTGCTGCTTCTAATATTACAGCAACAAGCAAGAATTGCAGATACATCCCACTGAAGTGACTTCTTTCTCTGTAGAACTTTGTTTCTTAAAATTGCAGGCAACTTATTTTTGCTCGTTAAAGTTTGCTTGAATAACTGTATATTGGTCAACAAGAAAATCATGAAATAGTATACTTAATGAGAAAAAGTGAAGAACAAAAGTTTAATCGCCGTGTGACTACACTAGTGGTGACAATTGCATCGGCCTAGTCATGAAATGGATATAATGTTCTGTAATCTTTCCATTTGGCATGTGGCTTATTACCATGTAGTAAAGTTGGTGGAAGCCATTAGCCGGCGCATTAAATTATTTATACAATTGGTTAACAAATGGAAATTCTATCTGTTTTCCACCAAAATTGTGCATGGATATTTTAACGTTTCAATCCAATTACTTTGGGGATTATGTTTATTTCATTGAATATTTTGTTTCGTTTATTTGCTAGTGGTAGTCTGGATTGAAAAGGACAAGGTCAATGGTTCTCGATAAACTTCGAAACTACACTTTACCAGTTTATAGCAGTACATAAAACAAATATTCCAAAGAAAGAGAGTTGTTAGAGTTTGAATTTCGGATCTCTTACAGTTATTTTATCTACCATTACCTACTGATAAAATTACATGATCCTTGATACTATCATCCCCAGCGCTTACAGAGTAACCATCACCATGACCAAAATCATTGGAATTCTCACTAAGCAAGTACTCTGTCTCCTCTGGATTCACTTGAACCCATGGATGCATTTCCATCATTCTCAGTCCCTCTAATTCCACTGCAATTTCCTTCATAGCAGGCCTCTCCTCCCCTTTCAATCTCAAGCACCTTCTAGCCTAGCCACTTCCTCAATCTGCTCTTGTTTTCTTCATTTACAGCACGGGCCAATTTACCATTTTAAGAATTTTTTGTAAAATATTTATCATTTTATGTGTTTTTTGAAAATATTTCCTATTTTTAAAAATTACGACTATCAAGAATCCCAAACAAGTTTCCCCCTTTCACAGAAGAAAGAAAGTGCATGGCTAAACTTCTGTCCTCCTCAGGCCGGTCAAAATGAAGTGCTTTCATGCTTGTCAGTAACTCAACAAGGACTACTCCGAAGCTATAGACCTCACTTTTCTCAGTCAATTGACTTGTATGCAAGTATTCTGGGTCTAAGTATTCCCAAGTTCCCTGCAACATTGTAGATAATTGAGTTTCATCTACTGGAACAAGTCTTGAAGCTCCAAAATGGGACACTTTTGCAGTGTAATTAGCATCTAAGAGTATATTAGTAGTCTTGACATCTCTATGGATGATTGGTACTGAGGCTGCAGAATGCAAATAAGATAGTGCTCCTGCAGTTTCCCCTGCTATCCTTAGCAGGACTTCCCAAGAAAGAGCTGATAATACATTGTTTTCGTTATGTATGTAATCGAAAAGAGTACCATTAGAGATGAATTCATAAACTAGTAGAGGTACTTGTGTCTCTAAACAACAACCTAAGAGCTTGACCACATTCCTATGGTTAATTTGAGAGAGCACCACAACCTCATTAATGAATTGTTCAATTTGGGTTTGATCAACTATTATTGACTTCTTGATGGCAACTACTCTATTATCTGTTAAAATTCCTTTATAAACAGTGCCAAAACCTCCTTTACTAATTATACTACTTCCATCATAGTTGTTGGTAGCCTTCTTCAACTCATCTGCAGTTAAGATTTTTACTGTATCAGAGGTTCCTTCTCGTCTATGAAGTTTCTGTTGTAAGATTGCGCCACCATTCTGCTTAAAGAACTCTTCTTTAAGCTTGATTAGCTTTCCTTTCCTCGAAACTAAGAAAAGCCAGGAGCTAGCAACAATCAAGAACATAAAGCCTATGCCAACACCTACAGTCAAGGCAAAACACTTGAAACCATTTTTTATATATGGCATTCATTTCTCTGTTAAAAGGAAAACAGAGAATATAAGAGAAAAGATTTAGTAATTACCAAGTATGTTTTTAATAAGTGACAATTGGTTAGGTGTGCAACCATCACCTTCCTTTCTTCTTCCATCCCCATGGAATCCCTTTGGACAAGAACATTT